>CM034058.1:4257947-4273986 GCA_019804595.1 Bruguiera parviflora
TTTCTCCTCAAAGAAATTGTGGCACTCATATATTAATTCTACCCTTCATTCCTAATCTAAATAGACATCAGGGTCAGCTTTCCCTTAGAAAGAAGGTATTTTCACTTTAATACTACTAAGATTTTTGTCTACTCTTTCCACCCCTCTATTTCTGTTATCCCAACCTCCATTGTACCTATCATAAACATTTTCATTTCCTCTTGCTCCTTTACCATTCCTATTACCACGTCCTCCTCTAAAACCACCTTTGAAGTTTCTACTAGCATTATCACTGCCATCATAATAATTGTCACCATCTTCACCAAAGTCATGTTCAAATTGCTCCTTTATGACCCTCTCAACTGGCCTCTAATGATTGACATGGTTGGAGCATGCAAGTTAATGATGCACTATGGGCCAATCATACAAGTTACAACACATCTATTGGCATGTTACCCTATCAGTCGATGTTTGGCAAACTATGCCATCTTCTCACAGAACAAGAGTACAAAGCTATTGTGCTATCAAGCAATGCAATATGTAGATGGATGAAATGGGTGAACAGAGAAAATTAAGAGTGCAAGAGCTTAAGAAAATTGAGAGTTAGCTATAGGATTTATAAGGAAAGAACAAAATCCTTCATGACAAGAAGATCTCTAGGAAGTGTTTTGTTGTTGGTCAAAAAGCTTTTGTTTACCATTGAAGACTGATTTTGTTTTCAAATAAGTTGCACTCTCGTTGGATTGGTCCTTTTGTTTTACTATTGTTTTTCACTTGAGATTCAAAGTTCAGAAACAAATAAGGTACTCAAAGTAAATGGTCAAAGGTTAAAACCTTATTATGAATGGTTCCAAGTGCTTATTGCAAAGGAGATGGAGTTGCACCCAATGCATGCAAGGAGTCAAAGAATATCCACGAAAGTTAAATCAGACTTTAATAACACAAACCCTAGACCAAACATTCAAAGGAACACAAACCTAGGGTATTTAAGAAGGATATGGACGCCACAATCCAAAAAGGAAGGAAATTGGGAGTGATAAGTTGAATTGAACGCCACAAGAAGAGGTGTTTCTTGATAAGTTTTTTAGTTCTCAAAAGAAACGAAGGAGAAAACCCTCGCTTTTTATTTCTCTTAAAATAGTCTGATTTTTTAGAGCTTACAAGGAGTTGCCTATTTATAGGCTAAGAAAGCAATCCTAAAGAGGTGGAAATTCCTATTTTGGACAAATCCTTATTTAGGGCAAACTCCTATGTAGGACAATTTCTCATACAAAAAACTTCCACTTTTATAACAATCACTTATTTATGATATACTCCTATTTAGGAGTGACACCATTACTTAGCCTTGGCCCATTAAGTACTTCAATCATATTAATAAGTTCTTGACATGTTGAGAAGACTGATTACCTTGAATGCGAACTAATCTTCTTAGCTTAGTGAATGTTATGGGTTTATTGGTGAGAGATGTGGTGATGCAGAGCAATGGAATTAAGCCTATTTATAAGCTAATTAACAAAGCTAAAAACCCTAAAAGTAGAGACAATGATATACTTTTAAAAGATAGGAACACTCATATTTTATTGTAAACTCTTATTTTATAACGAACTACTACTTTATAAGAAACTCCTACATAGAAGTAGATTTTATTACTTAACTTTGACCCATTATGCACTTTAATTATATTAATAAAACCTTGACCCTTTTTCAAGTTTGAATTCACCCCATTTGTTGAATTTGTGTTATTTGCAACTTGTTTGGCTTGAATATCCTCAATCAGTCCATTTGGTGCTTTATTCATATTTTTAACTCTTAAATGTGTCATTTGCCCTTCGTGAATGCATAATGAATCCTTAAAAGACCTCCATGCATTGGCTCCTTCATAGATCTCATCAATTTGAGTTGCATCAGCCGTCCAGTTTCTTTGCCTATTCAAAACAAGCTCCCACCAAATAATAGCATAATCAATGAATTTAGTGACAACTAATTTTACCTTTTTCTCCTCATAGTAGTTAGGGCAATCGAATTATCCACCTTCTTCTCCCCCTCCAAATACACATTATGGTCATTTTTCCATTGGAATGGCAGAATCTTCATTTTGATGCTTCCCAATTCATGGTCAGAAGCATCACACCTTCATGTATCCCTCTTACCTCCTCAATTATTGGCAAATTTGGTTACTATGGCCTGGTCATCCAAATCATCATCATCGTCTCCATTTTAATCATCATCATCATTATGATTATGCCTCTCTTACCTTTGTGCATTAGGAGCTTCACATGCCTGTCCCCTTTGCAAATCAGCTATAACAGCATCTTGCCTCTCCATCCAATCTCTCATCTCACCAAGCACAACATTCATGCACCCAAACTATTTTTGCATAGCTTGGAGTATGAATGAATCATCCTTCCTAAGTATCTCACTCACTTATCTCCCAAAATCATGTTGCTAATTTGCATCAAGACAAACATTAGGAATATCCTCACACACTCTCTCTCACATGTTTCTCACAATTATTGCTACTCAACCCTTGTGTTTACTTCTTTTTGGTGGCTTCTCTTACAATGAGTTCACAATCTTGCTTTCTACCACTCTAACTTCCATCCTCTTTCAGTGCTTTTTGGTGATTGTGCTCTCAAACAAATGAACAAAGCAAGAAAGATTGCAAATGGGCAGAATAGTGAGTTTCAATGGTAATAAATAAATCTCAAGGAAGTAAATCAAAGAATTAATTGATCTCACCTGATTTAAAAATTAGGCTCTGATACCAACTAATTTGAAACCCTAAAGATGTGGCTGAGGAACCCAACATACACAAGGAATCAAAAAATAACCCAAGAAAGCTAAATTAGATTTCAATCACGTAAGTCCTATATCCAATGTTTAAAGGAACAATAACACAAGGAATAAGGAAGGATATGAATGCCACATTCTTAAAAATAATAGACTTGGGAGTGATAAGTTGAGTGGAATGCCACAACTCAATAATCTTGATAAGTTCCTTAATGTTCAAAGAAGAATCCAAAGAGAAAGTTTCTCACTCTCAATTCGCACAATTGTCTGCCCCCTGAGTTTATAAGGAGGTGCCTATTTATATGCTAAAATAACAAGTCTAAAAATAGAGATAGTGATGGACTCCTAAAATATAAGTACATTCTATTTTTTAAAAAAGGAACTTAATTATAGCTAGCAAACTCATATTTTAAGTAAACTCCTATTTTGGAGTTGATTTAATTGCTTAACCTGGGCACATTAAGCAGTCCTTTCATATTAATAAAGTATTGGTCCTCTTTCAAGTTTGAATTCATGCCATTTCATTGGCCGAATGTCCCTAATCAGCCCATTTAGTGCTTCTTTTTCTCTTTTTGGCTCTAACTTGAATTCATGCAATTTGTTACTTTGTTGGCTTGAATATGCTCAATCAGCCAATTTAGTGCTTCTTTCATCTTTTCAACCCTTGAACATGTCATTGGGCCTTTGTGAATGCTCAATTGATTTTTAGAAGCCCTCTGTCCATCAGCTCCTCCATAGATCTCATCATTGCTCCTCTTCTCAAAAGGATTCACCCTCAAATCATCACCTATACCAAAAGGAGAAAGATTAGAAATATTAAATGTTGCACTTACAATGTACTCAATAGGAAGGTCCAACTTATAGTCATGAAATGGATTATCTCCTTTGGGTTGCAGCTTTGAACACCTCTAAGTCGTGAATCTTGTGCATATGCGCCCAAATGCAATTACCAAGTTTAAACACCACCTTCTTTCACACTTTATTTGCATATGATGCATATTGGTCAGTTAGTTTTGGTATGTTAGTTTTGCAATTTGTTGCTGCACCTTCTCATGCAAGTTCTTCACTATTTCAACCATGTGTTCACCATGTAAGCTAGCATACTCATCAATAGGCAAAGGCATCAAGTTTAAAGGAGTCAAAAGCACCTTAATGATGAAGATATGATGCAAGATTCTTAGAACCCATATGAGCTGTAAGAGATAACTGTCAGTGGGGATATAGATGGGCCAAGACAGCTTTAATAAAGCTAAAGTGAAAATGATAATGAAGTGTTAAAAAGAATGTGAAGGATGTATAATAATTGAGCATCTATTTTAAAAAAGAGATTGCCTCCAAGACAATGATGTGTCCAGCAAGTCAGTTATTACATTTTCTATATATATAAATAAATGATGAAAGAAAGAGGAAGGCAGGCTTGGTCTAGACCTAATTAGTTATTCTCTCTTCCTTCTGCTTGTAAAAAATTCTCTTTCTTTTCAAAAGCTTGTAACGATGTTTAATATTCAATGAAAGCTTTATTCCTGAAAGTTTCTCTTTTCTTTTACAATGTGCATATTTTAGCTGTGTGTTTGTTTGTTTTTTTTTTTTTGTGTGTAATGTATTAAATTATTGTTAAGTTGTTATGCTACATAGCATATCAAATGGTATCAAAGCCAGGTTTCAATCCTGGGACCTATGGGTTATGGGTCCCCTCCGGTGATAGGCACTAAGGAGGTATCTAGGTTTAACATTTTCTTTACCTTTTTTGAGGTTTAACCTCACACTTTTGGAAGGAGCAAATAGAATTTTGGCATCTCCAACTTGATATTCAATAACTTTTTCAACTTTGTTGAGTTGATTTCCAACTGATTGAAAAGACAGATTGGTATAGTTCCCTTATTTTATAATAGCATTAGTAGAGAGTACCTCTTTATAAGGAGAGGCTACCACCACTTTGTTGTCAATTGATTCCATCTTTTTGATATATATTTTATGGTGTTTATGCCAAACTGCTCTTTGTTTTTCGTTGAAAGTAACAAAGAACCATTTTCTTTTTAAAGTATTTTTAGGAGAGTAAAATAACTCTCTTAACTTTTCTTCAGTTTTGTCAATCTTTTCTAAAACATAAAGACTCCTATCTTCATCTAGATAGCCCATATTTGACTAGATGTACCCTATGGTTCATTAACCACAAAAGTTGAAGTAGAGGGGGAAAAGTCAACCTTATACTAGGGTTCATTAACCTACTCTTTTGTTCTACAAATATCATCTAACTTAATAATGGGCACTAAGGAGGTAGAATATCTAGGTATTACCTTTTCTTGACCCTTTTCGAGGTTAACCTCACACTTTCGGATAGAGCATATCAAATTTTGACATCTCCATCTTCATATTCAATAACTTCTTCAACTTATCTATTAAACTATTTAATAGGTTCAACACCCATTTCTAAGGTAATTTAACTTGATCCCATGATATAGTTTTGGAATCATTACATTAGATTTTGACTTATTATTCAAAAACAATGTAGTGGTTCCTTTCTCAGCATATCTTACTAGCATTTCCTTGATTCCAGGAACTATGGTGTTCATAACCTTATAGTGCATCCTTGATAATAATTGCTTCATCTGTCACAACTATTATCAGACTCTTCTTTAAAGTAGTCTTCTTCAAGAAGATCTACCTCTAGATCTGATTCTTTAGATTCATCTTCTTTCAAGCTTGAAAGAGGCACTTAGCAAGCTAATTGAGAAGTTTGGACCAAAGAAGCTAATTCAAGCTTGAAGGGTAGCAAAGTATATCTTAATGTAGGCCGAGAGTTTATTATTTTGTATAAGTATGTTGAATGCACTTGTTTGTTTAGTTATTGTAAGGGTGTTAACAACAATTGCTAAACAATACAAGTAGATTTATTGTCAGCCTATTTAGAAAGTTTGTCCTTATCTTTAGGTTTGTCAATTCAGCCCATAAATAGGTTTTATTTCATTGATAAAGGAGCAAATCATTAGGCACAAAAAATGAAAAAAAAAAACTGAGAATTTTCTCTATTGATTCTTTTATGAACTAAAGAACTTATCAAAAACTACCTTTTTTTGTTAAGTTCAACATGACTTATCACTTCCAAATCCATTCTTTTTTGGAGTGCAGCATCCATATCCTTCTTTATACCTGATGTGAACTTCGAATGACATGGCTTAAGGACCCAACACACATAAAGAATCAAACAAGAACCCAGGAGAGTTAAATCAAATTTCAATCATGTAAACCCTAGACCAAATGTTGAAAGGAACATGAACCTAAGAGATAAAGAAGGATATGGATGCCATAGTCCAAAAAAGAATGAATTTATGAGTGATAAGTTAGGTTCAACGCCACAAAAAGAGTTAGTTTTAACTAAGTTCTTTAGTTATTCAAAAAATCCAAGGAGAAAATTCTCACTTTTCAATTGATATAATTGTCTACTCTTTAACAATGAAATCAAGTTTATTTATAAGTTGAAATAACAACCCTAAACCCTAAAAGTAGTGACAATGATATACTCTTAAAATATAGGAACACTCATATTTTATTGTAAACTCTTATTTTATAATATACTCCTACATTATAACAAACTATTATTTAGAAGTGGATTTTATTACTTAATCTTAGTCCATTAAGCATTTCAATCATATTAATGAAGCCTTAGTCCTCTTTCAAACTTGAATTCATGTCATTTGTTACTTTGTTGGCTTAAATATCCTCAATTAAACAATTTAATGCTTCATCATCTTTTTAGCCCTTAAACTTGTCATTGGCCATTTGTGAATGCTCAATGGATTTTTAAAAGCCCTCCATGCATCGAATTCTCTATAGATCTCATCATTGCCCCTCTCCTCAAAAGGATTCATCCTTGGATCATCACTTATAACAAAAGGAGAAAGATTAAAAATATTAAATGTTGCACTCACATTGTATTCATTGGGAAGGTCCAACTTATAAGCTTTACTATTAATCTATACCATACTTAAAATGGATGATCTCCTCTAGATTGCAACTTTAAATACCTTTAGGTTAAGAATCTTTTCTTGTGCATATGCACCCAAACCAAACCACCAAGTTTAAATGCCACCTTCTTTCACCCTTTATTTGCATAAGGTGCATATTGGTTAGTTAGTTTTGCAATTTGTTGTTGCACCTTCTTATGCAACTTCTTAACTATTTTAGCCATATGTTCACCATGTAAGCTAGCATACTCATCAATAAGCAAAGGTATCAAGTCTAAATGAGTCAAAGGATTAAAACCATACATATTTTCAAATAGAGAGCAATTGGAAGTAAAATGAACTTTTCCATTATATGCAAATTCTATATGTAGCAAACAATCTTCCCATGTTTTTGAATTCATTCAAATAATAGCATGCAATGAAGTACAAAGAGTTCAATTAGTTATCTTGATTTGTCCATTTGTTTGTGGATGGCAAGTAGTTGAGAACACTTGTTTAACTCCTATCTTACCCCACAAAATCATTTGAAAGTAGCTTAAGAATTTAGTATCCTAAGTGGAAATAATACTCTGAGGCATGCAATACAAGCATACTACCTTTGTAAAGAACAATTTAACCATGTTGTTTGCATTGCCAGTTATATAGCATAGGATGAAGTCAATATGATATCCTATTCCCTTTAAAGGTGGCAACCACTTGGTTCTTTAGGAAAAATATCTCCAAATCCCTATAAAATAGAAACAACAACACTAGAAAAAGAGGGTTAAGCTTGTTAGTATTAAAATAGGCCTCTTTTTACAAAAGTACAATCATAGGATATTTTGAATAGATGGCTCTCTTAACATCATTCTTGTTTGCATATAAACTCAATTTTTCTCTCTTGCCCCTTTCTTTTTTTCTCTTAGTCTCATCTCCTTTCTCTCCTTTCCTTCCTTTAATCTCACTAAATAATAGAATATTCAATAAACTTAATGGTAGCAAGTTTTACCCTTTTCTCTTCAAAGTAGTCATGGTAGTTAGAGACCAACTTAACCTTCTTTTCCCATTCTAGATAAGTTTTTAGATCATCCTCTGAAAACTTCTTTGACCATTTCTATTATTTTCAATTTTGGCAAAAGTGGTTGGATTGTCAAAATCCATCATCTTCTACATCATTTACATGGCCATAGTATCATCTTTCATGCTTTCTTGGCTTGCTATTTCCCTATCATATTGGCTTGCTCATCCTTCCTATCCCCCATATCATCAAATCTAGTATTCATGTCCACAAATTGTTGTTGTAGAGCATTGATCATGAATGACACATAACTACCTCCCTTTTTAGCTCCACCTTCATCCTTGGAAGACCTAATGTTAATTCTGCACAAAATGATTAGCATACCTCACAAAACACTCCCTCACATGTTTCACTCAAAAATGGTGTCATACACCCTCATGTTTACATTCTTTAAGATTTGTTCTCTATATGTGTTTATAGTCTTGCCCTTTACCACACAAATTTTCTCTCTCAATTCTTTATTAAACTAAACAACCTTAATCAAAGTCACCTGGTAAAAAACTAATTCCAACAAATCATAATCAAACAACTTTAGGAAAGTATAACGAATAAACGTTGTGGGTTAGATGAAAAGAATAAGATTAAATTACAATACACATATAGAATAATTAGATTTGAATCCTTGTAGGAATTGGAAAACAATAAGATTTACACTCTTTAAATCTTTTTCTCAATTTGTGATTACACTTTAAACAACCGCAATTAAAGTCACATTGTAATTAACTAATTCCAACAAATCAGAATCAAAGATAGATTAGAAAGCATAAAGAATAAAGGTTGTGGGTTAGAAGAAAACAACAATATTAAATCACAATCACAAAGAGAGAATAATTAGATTTTCAATTATTGTAAGAACTAGAAAGCAATAAAGTCTACACCTTTAATTTAGGGTTTGCTTATGTTGTAAGATTCTAATGAACAAGGAAATAAAGCCATTATCACCCTCTGACCTAATTAAATAGGTTTACTTCTCTCATTTCATTTTTTTTTCCCTTGTCTTCTTCTCTGTTTTTTTTTTTTTGTTTTATCTTGTTCTTGTTTATTTTTTTTTCTCAAATTTAAAAACAAGAAAAGATAAACAAGGGTTTTAGATTCAAAGAACAAAATGATATAGAAAGCAAGCAAGAAGAAAAGATAAAACTATGGTTTGTAGATTCAGCAAACAAATGGTATAAAAGGCTCCCATGAAGAAGAATAAGAGGAAAACTTAGATTTAGATAAGCAAACCTGATTTAGAGTTATTCTCTGATACCAATTGATGTGAACCCCAAAAGGTATGGCTTAGCAACCCAACATGCACAAGAAATCAAACAAGAACCAAAGAAAACTAAATCAGATTTCAATCATGTAAATCCTAGACGTAACATTTAAAGGAACATGAAGAACTCAAGGAGAAAATTCTCACTTTTCAATGAACATAATTGTCTGCTCTTTAACAATGAAATGAAACCTATATATAGGATGAAATAACAACTCTAAAACCCTCAAAGTAGTTACAATGATATACTTTTAAATTATAACAACACTCCTATTTTATAACAAACTCCTAAAATATAGTACACTTGCATGGAATGCCTTGAAGCATTATTACAAACCAGGATATAAAGTTCTTGATGTACTTTTGAAAAACTTTATAAGGTAAAATTCTAGATTTAGTCTTTTTGCATCCTTTGAATGTTAGGTCTACAGTTACATAGGCTAATTGAGGATATTTAGGCCAACCAAGTTACAAATGTTGCAAATTCAAGGTTGGAAGAGGGGCAAGGCCTTATTAATATGATTGGAGTACTGAATGGGCCAAGACTAAGTAATAGCATTCACTCCTAAATAGGAGTTTTTACTAAATAAGTAGTTGTATAAAAGTGAACGTTTATTATGTAAGAATTTGTCCTAGATAAGAATTCTTCTTAAATAAGGATTTGTCCTAAATAAGGATTTATGTCTCTTTAGGATTGCTATCTTAGCCAATAATTCAGCTGCTCCTTGTAAGCTCTAGAACATTAAACAACTTTGAGAGAAATAAAAGTAAGGGTTTTCTGCAGTGTGGCATCCATATCCTTCTTAAATACCCTAAGTTCATATTCTTTTGAATGTTGGGTCTAGGGTTTGAGTTATTAAAGTCTAATTTAGCTTTCTTGGATATTCCTTGATTCCTTGTGTGCATTGGATTCCCATGTCTTTTGGGTTTTCTCCATCATTTAACTTTCCTAGATATTCTTTGATTCCTTGTGTGCATCGGATGCCTAAACCATGTCCTTTGGGATTTTTCCTATCATAAAGCCTTGACTCTCTTTCAAGCTTGAATTCACACCATTTGTAGCTTGGTTGGCCAGAATGTCCTCAATCAGTCCATTTAGTACTTTTTTCATCTTTTTGGCTCTAGCTCATGTTATTGGGCCTTCTGGAATGTGCAATGGACCTCTTGCATCCTTTAAAGCCTTCCATGCGTCATTTCTAAGCTTCTCATCACCTTATTAATATGATTGAAGTAGTGAATTGGCTAAGGCTAAGTAATAGCATTCACTCTTAAATATGAGTTTATTTTAAATGATTGTTATAAAAATGGAAGTTTTCTATATATGAATGTCATAGATAGGAGTTTGTCCTAAATAGGAATTTATGAATCTTTAGAATATCTATCTTAGCCTATAAATTGACACCTCCTTGTAAGCTCTGAAAAATCAGACAATTTTGAGAGAAATAAAAAGGTGAGGATTTTCTCCTTTGGTTCCTTGAAGAACTAAACAACTTATCAAGAAGTACCTCTTCTTGTGGCATTCAACTTGACTTATCACACCTAATTCCCTTTTTTTCTGGAGTGTGGCATCCATATGCTCCTTCAATACCCTAGGTTCATGTTCCTTTGAATGTTAGGTCCAAGGTTTGTGTTATTAAAGTCTAATTTAGCTTTCCTAGTTATTATTTGATTGCTTGCATGTGTAAGGTCTCTAAGCCACGTTTTTTTTTTGGGGTTTTTCACATTAGAATGATTCCTTGCAATGACAAGAGAAGATTTGTTGCCAAGGAATATGATAACAATCTCAAGTTTTAACCAATACATAATTTGCTCTTAGTTAAAAAAAGCTAATTAAGAGTAATAGCTACTTTTTTTTATATAGATTTAAATGAATTCATACTAATGGGAGGAGAACTCCTATTGTCAATGAATCAAGAGACTATCTAATGTTTCAATCAGACAAATCTTGAGTAAGAAGTTCTTTATTCGATTAACTGCTCATTTAAAGCAATCATTTCACACAAATGTACTTAAATAACTTAAATGAGTAGAAGGTCTCATCTTTCATGCAATAAACCATTTTATCCATGTAAGGAATGTTAATCAAGATAAATTACTTGCTTTTTTGATGGAATTTGATGGATTTAGACTAGCCAAGATGTATTGACATGCATTTCACATGTCATCATTGATGTGCTTCTAAGTACTCTCAATTTAGTCAGTCTAGGTGTCTTCATTTGGTTAGAGCAAAGTAGCCATCATTTCTAATAACATTTCTTTTGACGCAGACTCCATTAAAGTCTTCAATATCTCTTATGGATTAGTAAGAGTGGGCTTTGATAGTGGAGTCTTTGGGCCATTTATACAAATGACTCCTTTTCCTAGGTAGATTCCATCATCAAAAAAGTCAAAAATTTCCCATTGTTAGATATTAATCTCTCTTACTAACCATGGTGATGGAAACCATGTTGTACCAACTCAAATCAACAAGGGAGTTGATACTTTGCAAAACCTTGGAGGACTAATGACAAGGGCAAGGTCAAAGAAAATAAAGGAAGCTCTCAACAACTTTTTATGCGACATTTACTATCAAGAAGTTTCCAAATACGAGTTAAGGAGGATGGAGTCTTCACCAGGGCTTGTGAATGTGTCATCTATGGAGAAATTTATGAACCATGGCCTTAGGAAGGAAGTTGGATTTGAGAGCCCATAATTGGGCCTTTAAGTGGGTTATTTTCATGGGTTATTATTATTATTTAGTGGGTGAACGAATTTCCTTATTAAGCCCAACTTATTAGTTAGGGTGTACGAATTTTTTTCTTAAGCCTGGCTTATTAGTTAGGGTTTTTAAGGGTTAGCATATAAAAAGGGAAAAAAGGGTGGCTGAAGGAGGCAGACCCATTTTCATGAGTGTATGAGCTATTTTCTCTGGTTCTTTAAGAACTAGCTCTGAACTTTCATACTTGGGTGTGTTGGTTCACTAGACTTATCTTCTTCAATATTGTTGTTGTTAGGAGTGGCATCTGAATCTTATAGTTTTGGTTCTTGGTTGTTTATAATCATTGGGTCAGAACTCCAATTCCCTTAACCTGTGTTAGAATGATCCTATACCAACATTGGTGTTGGGTTCCATTTACATATAAACGGAGTTTGTATCATTTGATATCAGAGCCTTGGCTGTAACTTAGGTTAGTTATATTGTTGTTATCATATCTTTCGTGTATTCTTCATTGTTGGTTGAATAATCAAAAAGAGAAAAAAAAACACAAAAAAATAGAAACAAAATCATGTATTTCATGGTTTCTTTTCTGATATTTGTTTCTTTGACAGAAATATCCACTAGTTAACTAAAAAAAAAAAATTAGGTTCATTGCTTAATTGGTCATTTACTCAATTATATTTGATAATTGATTGTTATCTAATTGAACTATTTATATATTTGAATTTCTTGTCATTCTGTTTGATTTATTGCCCATCTTCTCGGTCATGTCACTTCTCTGAAGAGGTAGGTATAGGATTGATATATTCAAGTTTTATTGGTTCTTAATTTAGTTTGTTTGGGACTATTGAAAGAGCTCTTAAAGTTTTGCAATTTATTGTGTGAAACATGAGAGTTAAGGACTACTGTAGTTGAGTGGAGAGCAAACACGCAATGGAGTGAGTTTTGTGAGGCATATTCTTTATTTACTAACAATCTTGCATGTTCGATGTCTAATGCTAAAGAAGGCAGTTTCCCACATAGAGAGGAGGAAGTAGTTGTTCCAGATTTCAAATTGCTTATGAAAATCATTAGAATAGAAGTTTGATAGGATTGACCAAGCGCTTCGGGAAGTTCGAGACAAGATGGATCAAATAGAAGGGGAATCAAGTGTCAATCCTTAGAGGCCAGCTGGGAGGGTCATAAAGGAGCAATTTAAACATGACTTTGGTGAAGATGGTGATGATTATTATGATGACGGTGATAATGCTAGTAGAAACTTCAGAGGTGATTTTAGAGGAGGATGTGGTAATAGGAATTATAGAGGAGTAAGAGGCAATGGAAATGTTTATGATAAGTACAATGGAGGTTGGGATAACAGAAATAGAGGGGAGGAAGGAGTAGACAAAAATCTTAGTAGTATTAAAATGAAAATACCTTCTTTCCAAGGGAAAGCTGACCTTGATGACTATTTGGATTGGGAACAAAAGGTAGAATTAATGTATGAGTGCCACAATTTCTCTGAGGAGAGGAAGGTGAAGTTAGCTGTGTTAGAGTTCACTTATTATGTTGTAGTATGGTGGGACCAGCAAGTTACCACTAGGAGAAGGAATTTTGAGAGAACTATAGAAACTTGGAATGAGTTGAAGCCTATGATGAGCAGATTTGTTCCTAGCTCTTATTATAGGGACTTGTATAACAAGTTGCAGAGCCTTATGCAAGGTTCCAAGAGTGTGGAAGAGTACCATAAGGAGATGGAAATTGCTATGGTTAGGGCAAATGAAATGGGGGATAGGGAGGCAACCATGGCTAGGTACCTCCAAGGGTTGAATAGGAGCATGGCTGATGTGGTAGAGCTGCAACACTATGTAAAGCTTGAAGACATGGTACACATTGCCATGAAAATTAAGAGGCAACTTAAGGGAAGGAGCACTTCTGGTCATAAGTAGAACTTATGTTCAACTTTTTGGAAGTCAAATTGGGGGAAGAAGGAAGAGAAGATGACTTCTAAGTAAAAAAGAAATTCACATAGTCCCAAGACTAGTGGGGGCAGCATGGAGAGGGGCAAATTTGAAGAAACACTTGAGGGCACCAGGGGAAAAACTAGAGACATCAAATGCTTTAGATGTTAGGGTATGGGTCATGTGGCTTCACAATGTCCTAACAAGAGAACCATGTACCTTAAGGAGAATGGTGATGATGTGTCCAACAATGATGGTAGTGATGAAGACCAAATGCTGCCATTAGAGGATGCTAGTGATCTTGGCGAAGGGATAGAGTATCCGGAGCATAGTGAAAGGCTTTTAGTAGCAAGGAGAGCCCTTAATGTGCAGGTTAAGGGGGAGGTTGATGCTGAGATTTAGCGGGAAAATATTTTCCATACTCGATGTTTAGTTCAAGATACACTCTGTTGCTTGATCATCGATGGAGGTAGTTGCACTAATGTAGCCAGTACAGAGTTGGTGGAAAAATTGAACTTGCCTAGAACCAAACATCCTAGGCCATATAATTTGAAATGGTTGAATGATAGTGAAGTGGTCAAAGTGACTAAACAAGTTATGGTTCCATTTTCCATTGGTAGATATAAGGATGAATTGTCTTGTGATGTTGTACCTATGTAGACTGGCATTTGTTATTGGGCCGTCCTTGCCAATTTGACAAAAAAGTTTTGCATGATGGTTACAAGAACCGCTATTCATTCATAATGGATGGAAGACCATTTACACTGGCATCATTAACTCCAAAACATGTGTATGAAAACCAGGTGAGACATTATGAAAGTGAGCATGATACAAACTCTGTTTATATGTAAACGGAACCCAACACCAATGTTGGTATAAGATCGTTCTAACACAGGTTAAGGGATTTGGAGTTCTAACCCAATGATTATAAATAACCAAGAACTAGAATTATAAGATTCAGACGCCACTCCTAACAACAACAATGTTAAAGAAGATAAGTCTAGTGAACCAACACACGCAAGTATGAAAGTTTAGAATTAGTTCTCTAAGAACCAGAGAAAATAGCTCATACACTCATGAAAACAGGTCTGCCTCTCCTAGCCACCCTTTTTGCCTTTTTTATATGCTAACTCCCAGAAACCCTAACTAATAAGTTGGGCATAATAAGGAAATTCGTCTAACCCATTAAATAAGCTGAGCTTAATAAGGAATTTTGTCCAACCCACTAAATAATAATAAAAACCTATGAAAATAACCCACTTAAAGGCCCAATCATGGGCTCTCAAATCCAACTTCCTTCCCAAGGCCATGGTTCACAAATTCCTCCACAAATGACACATTCCCAAGCCCTCATGAAGACTCCATCCTCCTTAACTCATACCTAGTAACTTCCTGATAGTAAATGTTGCACAACAAGTTGTTGAGAGCTTCCTTTATTTTCTTTGACCTTGCCCATGTCATTGGTCCTCTAAGGTTTTGCTAGTCCCACCACCAACTCATTCCAAGTTTCTATGGTTGTCTCAAAATTCCTTCTCCTTGCGGTAACTTGCTGGTCCCACCATACTACAGCATAATCAGTGAACTCTGCCACAGCTAACTTCACCTTCTTCTCCTTAGAGAAGTTGTGGCACTCATATATTTGTTCTACCCTTTGTTCCTAATCCAAATAGACATCAGGGTCAGCTTTTCCTTGGAAAGAAGGTATTTTCATTTTAATACTACTAAGATTTTTGTCTACTCCTTCCTCCCCTCTATTTCTGTTATCCCAACCTCCATTGTACCTATCATAAACATTTCCATTGCCTCTTGCTGCTCTACCATTCCAATTACCACGTCTTCCTCTAAATCCACCTCTGAAGTTTCTACTAGCATTGTCACCATCATCATAATAATCATCACCATCTTCACCAATGTTATGTTTAAATTGCTCCTTTTTGACCCTCCCAGCTGGCCTCTTAGAATGGACACTTGATTCCCCTTCTATTTGATCCATCCTGTCTCGAACTTCCCAAAGCACTTGGTCAATCCTCTCAAACTTCTGTTCTAAGGATTTCATAAGCAATTTGAAATCTGGAACAACTACTTCCTCCTCTCCATGTGGGAAACTCCCTTCTTTATCATTAGACATCGTACATGCAAGATTGTTAGTAAATAAAGAATATGCCTCACAAAACTCACTCCCTCGCGTGTTTGCTCTCCACTCAACTACAGTAGTCCTCAACTCTCGTGTTTCACACAATAAATTGCAAAACTCTAAGAGCTCTTTCAGTAGTCCCAAGCAAACTAAATTCAGAACAAAAAAAACTTGAATATATCAATCCTAGACCTACCTCTTCAGAGAAGTGACAGGAC
>CM034058.1:4274086-4440680 GCA_019804595.1 Bruguiera parviflora
TCAAGATGATAGATTTGTTGCTAAAGTTGCCATGACAAAGAACTAAATGTTTATGTTACATGTGAAAACGGCGGAAGGGAAGTGTTTACAAGTTTATGTTAAGGATCCTTCATGGATTTGGCATATGAGATTAAGGCATCTCAACTTTGAAGAGCTTAAGATGCTAAGAGAAATGAATATGGTGAGAGGAGTTCCAAATTCAATCAATCAAATCAATTGTGTAAGGTGTGTCTACTTGGAAAACATGCAAGAAAGAGCTTTCCAAAGGTGTCACTTTCATGAGTAATTGAGCCTTTACAACTTGTGCATGTAGACATATGTAGTCCTATTAAGCCACAATCTTTTGGTAAGAGCTCATATTTTGTGCTCTTCATTGATGATCACACAAGGAAGATGTGGGTTTATTTTGTAAAGAGCAAGAGTGAAGTTTTTGAGATATTTAAAAGATTCAAGCTTCTTGTTGAGAAGAAAGTGGATACAATATTAAAGCTCTAAGAACTGATAGAGGACGAGAGTTAACTTCTAATGAATTCAAGGTCTTTTGTGAGGAAAATGGTATTTGATGCCTTATAACAGTCCTAAGAGCACCGTAACAAAATAGGGTCGTAGAGACAAAGAATAGAATAATTCTTAACACGGCGAGGATGATGCTAAAAAGTAAAAATATGCCTAAGGAGTTTTGGGTTGAGGTGTTGTATGTGCTATTTATCTCTCAAATCGTTCACCTATGAGGAGTTTGGAGAAAATAACCCCTCAAGAAGTAGGGAATGGATGAAAGCCAAGTATGAGGCACTTAAGAGTTTTCAGATTTATTAGTTATGTTCATGTATCTGAATATGAAAGGACAAAACTTAATGATAGGAGAAAGAAGATGGTGTTTATTGGCTATGCTAACTCTAAAGGGTATAAATGTTTCAACCTCATTTCTAAGAAAGTTGTGATTAGTAAAGATGTAGAATTTGAGGAAGACATTTCATGGCATTGGAGTGTTCAAGAAGAAGAGACATATAGTTTTCTTCCTTATTTGGAAGAAGACGAGAATGAGGACTAAGAGACTGAAGGTGAAAGTATAACCCCTTCCTCAACAAGCTCAAGTGAACAACCTCAAAGATTTTGAGGTATAAGAGATCTCTCTGATGCTACCGAAAGAGTAAATGGTAAGAATCTTTTTGTCTATTTGAAAATGATGAATCTTTAAGTTTTGAAGAGGCTATTAAAGACAAGAACTAGGTCCAAGTTGTGGAAAAAGAAATTTATTCTATTGAGAAGAATGACACTTAGGAGTTTGCCATACTATTAACAGGACATCAAATAATTGGAGTTAAATGGATTTATAAGATAAAGAAAAATGTGAAAGGAGAAATTGAGAGGTACAAGGCAAGATTAGTTGCAAAGAGATATAAACAAAAGCATGGTGTGGATTATGAAGAAGTATTTGCTCTTATTGCTTGCTTAGAGACAATACAGTTATTGGTTGCTCTTACGACGTAGAACTGGTGGAAAATTTATCAAATGGATGTGAAGTCAACTTTTTTAAACAACACTCTTGAAGAAGAAGTATATATGGAATAACCAAAAGAATTTACAGTTGAAGATCATCAAGATAAGGTATTAAAATTAAAAAAGACATTGTATGGCCTTAAACAAGCACCACAGGTTTGGTATAGTCATCTCGACAAATATCTTTATGAGAATGACTTTTCAAGGTGCGTCCATAAATATGCACTATATGTTAAAAAAAGAGAAAAATGATATTTTGTTTGTGTGCATTTATGTGGATGAACTTATTCTTATGAGAAATAATCCATAAGTGTATGATGATTTTAAAAAGGCAATGGTACGAGAATTTGAGATGAGTGATATAGGGCTTATGTCATATTATTTAGGGATAGAAGTAAAACAATGGAGTGACAAAATATTCATCTCTCAAGAGGCATATGCAAGAGAGATTCTAAAGAAATTTAAGATGATAGATTGCAATCTTGTGAATATCCCGATGGAGTATAGGGTAAAACTCTCCAAGGAGGATGAACTAAGGAAAGTCAATTCAACTGCATTTTGAAGCCTTATGGGAAGTCTATAGTACTTGACTTGTACTAGACTTGATATATTATTTGCTATGGGATCAGTGAGTCAATTTATGGAGAATTCAAGTGAAGAACATATGCAAGTTGCAAAGGGAATTCTTTGATATTTAAAAGGTACTTGATTATGACATTTTTTATATTTATTTGGATGAAGTTCACTTAAAAGGATATTGTGATAATGATTACACTAGTGATATTGATGATAAAAAAAGTACTACCAAGTTTATATTTTTCTTTGGAGAAAATGTAATTTCATGGTGTTTGAAGAAACAACCAGTTGCAACACTCTCAACTTATGAATTGGAGTATGTTGCTACAATTGCAGGTGCATGTCATGCAATATGGCTAAGGAAATTGCTATGCAAACTTCATTTTGTACAAAGAGGGATGACTAGACTTATGGTGGATAACAAATTGTCCATTGCTCTTGCAAAAAATCCAGTGTTTCATGATTAGGACAAGCATATAGATACAAGGTTTCATTTTATTTGGGATTGCATTACCAACAAGGAAGTTAAGGTGGAGTATATCAAAATTTTTGATCAAATAGTTGATATATTTACAAAACCTCTTAAGAAAGATAGATTTCAATAGCTTAGAGAGATGGTTGGAGTTATGAAGAAGTCAAGTTTATGGGGGAGTGTTGAGAATTTTTAAAAAGGAGATGAATTGGATTTCTGGGTAATGAGACTCCTTGTCTTGAGTAGTAGGTATAATGAATGCAAGGGATGTATTGGAAAGACAAACAAACGTTGAAATTGGACATCTCATCTTTCATAATAGAACTCTTCATATTTAGTAGTGGACAGAATGAATGCAATGAATATTTGTTGATAAGACAAACATACGTTATTTATTTAAAATTTATTAAGTGTAATTTTTTAAATAATACAAGTTTATTTTATTATATTTATTATTATATGAATATAAATATATAAAGTAAAATAATAAAAAAAAAACAAAATTTTTGACAAATTTGTTTAGTTCTTCCCATTGCCAATCAACATTTATTGTGTGCTACAGTAAAACTCCTAGTTCGTACAGTTGAGTAAGCTGAAGAGGAATTTTCCCCTCTAGGTTGTTGCATGAAAGATCCAAGCTCTCAATTTCCTTCAAGTTTGAAAAGGTTGATGGGATTGGCCCTATCAGCCCGTTGTGGGATAGGTTTAGCGCCTTAATTGTGCTAAGGTTTCCAAGTTCTGGTGGAATCTCTCCCGTCAAATTGTTGCAGGAAAGATCCATTCCAGACATGTAGGAGAGAAGTCTTCCTTGGTAGGAATAAGAAAACCTCTTTGTCGTGAACTCCGTATGTGTTTGAAAAATAAATTCATAAAGCATAGTAGAACTTATCGAAAAGTTTTTAGAGGTATGTCTTCCATCCAAAGTGCTTCCAGATCTTAGGCACGGGGGAATATGACCAGATAGGTAGTTGTGAGAAAAATCTATCAAGCTTATTTTGTCCAACGTGCACAACTGAATTGAGAGTTCACCTTTAAAGTAATTATGGTCCAAAAGCAGATAACCAAGGTTAGAAAATGTATCAATCCATTCTGGAATGCTGCCGGTAAAACAATTGCGGCCAAGATCCAGCATCGCCAAATTAGACCTGCTATAGAACACATTTTCCGATGGCCCTCGTAATCTATTAGTAGATAAATAAACTTGTTCTATGCTCGAAGGGAAAATTGAAGGTAGACTTCCAGAGATAATATTGTCTGAAAGGTCCAGAACTTGAATTGCAGACATATTTCCTATCCACTGTAAGCCTCCCGTGGATATTGTTGTGACCGAGATTCAAGATAATCAATGAGGAACTATTAGATAAAATGTTCGGGACGGTTCCAGTGAATTGATTGCCATCCAAACGCAATAAAAGCAAGTATTGCATGCTCAAATTTCTCGAGAAGATTTGGCCTTGCAAACTATTCTTTGAGAGGACGAGCATACGTAACACTAAGCAACCCGTGGTCAACTGCCCAGGTATATCTCCTGATAATTCATTATTGGACAAGTCTAAGTATGCCATTGAGCTCATATTACCAAGAGAAGGAGGAATTCTCCCAATGAAACCGTTTCCAGACAAGTTTAAATACCACAGGTTGGAAAATGTGCTCCAATTAGTGCCGGAACATGGCCACGTAAGCAGTTCGCTGAAATGTATCGTAAACTCATATGAGAGTGGCTTGGCGACCGAAGTTGTCCTGAAAGGGAATTATTGACCAAGTAGAGTATCCACGAGTCCGTGTTGTTCTCTAACAGCCAATATGGAAATCCTCCACTCAGTTGGATGTGCGAGAGAACAACATATTGTAGATTGTACTGGTAGTAACGGAATTTAGGAAACGTTCCCTCGTATCCGTAACCAGAAAAGTCGAGATGAGTCAATTGGAATTTTGGCATCAAAATATGTTGCTCTGTTTCAGCAAATATATTATTTCCGTTAGCATACAAGGAATCGAGTTTTGTAATGGGCTGAGCGTCACGGGAATCTGGAATTTAATGTGTGAAAGATCTAGGTATTCAATAGATGCCAAAGTCCCCAGAGGAGATAGGGATGTATTTTCCTTGAGTGGATTGTAAGAGAGATCTAATCGCCAAAGAGATGTCAAATTAGCCATACACGGAGGTAAGGTACCGCTGAGATTATTGCTACCGAAAGTTAGTGTAGTGAGCAGGTTTAATTCGCATAAACCTGAAAATTATTTGGTAATAAGGAACTGAACTAAAATTAAGGAAACACGAACACAACCACAGGCACACAAGGGGGTTTAGGGGAGATTGATCGTACCCTCGGGTATAGGGCCACTCAATTGACAATCCGACATTAAGA
This sequence comes from Bruguiera parviflora, assembly GCA_019804595.1. NCBI lineage: Eukaryota > Viridiplantae > Streptophyta > Magnoliopsida > Malpighiales > Rhizophoraceae > Bruguiera > Bruguiera parviflora. Next base: position 4,279,004 of record CM034058.1, read on the forward strand.
GATCCTCCAGCGAGACTAAGTTTCCAAATAGTCTGAAACATTCTATAATTGAGAGTAGTAATGGATTCTAAGACTAACATTTCATTCTCTTCAAATAAGGCTAATTTAAGAAAATTAAAAAAAAAATAGAAAATTACCATTTAAAAATATATAAAAGATTAGAGAAATTAAAATTATTATTTTTTTAAAATTTTAAAAAATTATTGATTTTTTATAACTTATTATTTTATAAAATTAAATGATAATAAAATAAATATTATTATTTTGTAATTTTATTATTTAATTAATATTTGTAATATGAATTTATCATAAATAAAACTTAATATGATTGTTTAAAGGCAGAATTGTAATTCTAAAAATAAGATTTGTAACAAGTGATTGTAGAGTAAATAAAAATGTTGAAAGGAAGTTATCATCCAAAGTACACTCTTTCAAGTATAATTGTTTAAGATTGTTTAAATGGTAGGATTCTAGAATATTTAGGCAAAATAATAAATTACATGAAGCACAATCATGTGGAAACAAGAATTAAAAGTTAAGAAATGTGAGTATTTTTGGATATTTAGGAATGACCAAATGATGTTCCTTGTAGGATATAGGATGTTAAGTGAAGGCCATTAAGGTTTGGGAAGAAACTATACAGTGATTGTAGCTTTGACATAGAGCTTGCATCTCTCTTGATTCCTCTGAGATAAGGGAAATTATAGTTGCTCCCACTTTCATTGCCTACGAATGCCCAAAAGTTGTATATTATGATCTCTTTTTCTGACAAGTACAAGAAATATCTTATATACGAGTGACACTTGATCTCATCTCATGGGTAAGAGACATTTCCTTTTTGTAGTTCTAAATGGTTAAGTGATATTTTAAGCTAGTTTTAGGACAACCTTTTCAATTAGGTGAAATAGTTAATTTTTGTTATTGAGAAATATTGAATTTGGTAATATGCAAGTGCAACACTTGATTTTTATCATGCATGCTTCTAGAAATGATCCTACTTTTTTTTTTTTATAATTCTTTTGTACACTTCCAAATTTTTTCAAAATTCAAGAAAAACTTTGTGCATCTTAACTCAAAACATATATCACTTTCCTATACTTTTATATAGCTCAACCCAATGATCAAATCTTAGGAAGCATATTTATTTTGCAAACTATTCCTTTCACATGCATTTTTGATATGTTATTTCAAGAACCATACACTTTTTTAGGGTAGAAAAATTTGGAAATAGTTTTGTCTTGAGTTTATAAATATTTTCTAAGTAAATATATCAATTGGTTCTTTTACTAGTTCCATCTCTTTGACATATACTTTATGGCGTTTATGCCAAACTATTCTTTGTTTTTCAGTAAAAGTAACAAAGAACTATTTTCTTTCTAAAATATATTTAGGAGAGTAAAGTGACTTTCTTAACTTTTCTTTAGTTTCATCAACTTTTTTTAAAACATAAAGACTCCTATCTTTATCCTAATAGCCCATACTGAAGTAAGAAGGAGATTTAGGCCTATAGGCCTGACTAGATGTACCTTATAGTTCATTAACTACAGAGGCCAAAGTTAAGGGGGGAAAGTCAACCTTATACTGGGGTTAACTAACTTGCTCTTTTGTTCTCTGAATACCATTCAACTTAGTGAGGGGTACTGAAGAGGTAGAATATCTAGGTTTAACCTTTTCTTTACACTTTTGGATGGTGTAATTTGAATTTTAACATCTTTATCCTGATATTCAATAACTTCTTTAACTTGTCTATTAACTTGTTTAACAAATTCAACAGCCTTTTCTAAGACCATTTTTTAGGTAACTTAACTTGATCTTATGTTATAGTCTTTGGAATCATTACATTAGATTTTGACTTATTGGACAAAAATAACGTTATGGTTTCTTTATTAGCATATCTTGTTGGAATTTCCTTGATTCTAGGAATTATGGTGTTTATTATCTTATAATACATCTTGTAAATAAGGATTAAATTCTCTGAAGCAGACATTATATCAAATTCTTCAATTTTAATATCCAAACATAAACTATGCATTAATTTTGGATTAGGCAATGACAAAGTAAAATTTGGAAAGTAGGACAACCAAAGAGGTCCATTGCTTAGCATGGATTCAATTACTCTTAATAAGAAGTTACAAAAATGATTGTGTCTTTTATCCTTGACACATATAATTGTGAAGTTATTTAAACCCAGTCTAGTAGTTAGTTTTAATGCTACTTGTACCATACAAATATGGAGAAATTTATACTTTTGTTGGTGTGAGCTAATAAGCTCTTGTGATAATAAAAAGAAATCATTATAACCTTAAGTTAAGGGTAATAATTGTTTAATAGTTTTGTTAACATAATCAACTTTTGAAAAGAAACTTCCTTATTTATAAACTTGGGAAGAAGAAGAAAAAGACAAAGTTTAGTTTTGTAAGTAATTATTATCTAAATTTTCATTAATTATCATTTCTTTATTTTTAAAAAATCTACTACTATCCTTAACTAAACTATTACTTCTAAATAATTTATATGTTCACAATCTATCAATGACTAATTATATTTCTGTCAATGATCTATGCCACAACCTTATCTCGCTAACATAACAATAGTTAGTATAAAGGCAACATGACTTGGGGTTTCAACAATGAGTCACAGATGAATTTAGACCTTTTAGATTACCTACAAGCTCAAGCTTATGGGATAATCACTTGGAACCTGGGTTAGGCCCTGATACCATTCTAGTGGGATGATAACAGCTAAAGAAATAAACAAACATAATTAATAACTTCATCTTAGTTTGAAATAACTTCATTTTTTTGTTAATATAGCGACACCTACATTTTCAATAACCTTTAGGAAAATGTTCAAATGCTTAAAATGTTGTTCAATTGTGTTAGAAAAAATTAACATGCCATCAATGTAACCAATAATGAATGTTGTATAAGTATTAAATATTTTATTTATGATTTTTTGAAATTTAAAGGGTGCATTTTTTAACCTAAAAGGTATTATATTCCATTCATAATGTCCAAATGGAACAGTAAATGCCATTTTATACTTGTCTTTTTCATGAATTTAGATTTTCCAAAATCCAATTTCATGCCAAATTTTGAAAATATTTAAGTTTCATAAAGCCTATTCAATAAATCTTTTTTATTAGGCATTGAATAACTAATTCATCTCAGTGTCTTATTTAAAGTTTTATAATTAATAATTAGTCTCAAAACTCCTTATTCTACTTTGGTAGCATTTTCAACATAAAATGTTGGACAACTTCATGGATTATTTTTTTTTCTAATCAGCCCTTTTTGTAGGAAATCATTTATCTTTTTCTTACAAGTTTCCAAATGTCTTAGTCTTATGGCTATGGATTGAGCCTTAGTGGGAATCTAACTTTTATTAAGGGTCACCTTATAAGGTAGTCTTACTACGTGCCTTTTCCTATCCTAAAAAGCAATGGGGATCTCTGCACAGACTATTTTTTCAAACGTTATTTGTATCTCTTATATTTTATTTTGAATAACAAGAGAGTTGACCTTTTCTTGAAGGTGTTCACCCTTTACTTCACTTTGAAGAGATTGAATAAATCTTTCTTTTCTTCTTATTGATTTTTGAAGTAAATCTATCTTTTTGAATTGAGGAGTTGATATAAATTTAAAACTAATAAGTTTTCAATTTATTTATGAGAAAGTCCTTTTAGCATTTATTTTCGTAATAGGATATAGTATATGAACAAAAGGATTTCCCAAAATTACATTTTGAGATAGGTTCTTAACCAATATAAATAGAATCTCAATATATATCCCATCATTGCAAATAGCAATTTGAGAATACTTGTACTTAATAACAAGTTTACTTTTATCGATAGTGTTTAATACTTCCATTATTTTCAAAAAGTATTTTGAAGGGACTATTCCTTTATTAATACAATTCATATTAGCGCTTGAATTAATTAAGGCTATTGTAGAAAAGACTTATTCCTTATTAACCACTCCTATGATCTAAGTATGCCATTTATGAGTAATAGCATGATCTATCAGATTAATATATTGAAAAGTACTTAATTCTTCCTTTAAGGAAGTTTATGGAATATTCAAAGGATCAAAAAGATCATTATCTTGTTTGGATGCCAATTTTAATATTATTACTCTTCTTTTTAATTCTTTTACTTTGGTTTTTAACTGATTAATTTCAACTTTAAGTTTTGTAATAAAAGGTTCTATTGTTGTTCTAGTTTTTAAAGTAGAACGATTATTTTAAATTCTTTGAATAATAGTTTTTAAACTGTAGTCTTCTTTTAGATTTTTGACTTTGTTTTCATTTCAAGACAAATGGATATATTTTTCCAATCGCTCTCCTTTTTCTTTTGGATTTGTAATTTTATTAATAAGATCCAGAATCTTATTATCTTTTTTTTTTTTGTAACGACTAATAAGCCATTACTTTTACATAGATCTTGATAATAATTGCATTGTCCATCATAACTATTATCAAACTTTTATTCAAAGGTGGTTTCTTCACCAAGAAGATCTACCTCTAGATTCAACTCTTTAAATTCATTTTTGATAAGAAAATGTGCATCAATGACCTCTTAAGGTCCTCATTTATAGATAATTCTTGAAATTTTTTGTTTTATTTTACATTTATTAGAATAATCACCCATTTTTTTGCATTTATAATAGACAACCATTTTCTTTTTATTTTTCTACGGAGCAAGCTTCCCTTTTCCCTTTAATTTTTCCTTTTCATAAAAGGGCTTCTTTAAGGAAATGAGTTTATAACCCTTCTTTATTCTCCTTAGAGACTTTATGGGTGGATGACCCATTTGTTCTCAAAAGTAAGCTAAGACCTTTTTGCCTTAGACCATATCTTTCTACAACTGTTTATGCAATTTTAATTCATTACAATGAATTAGCTTATGATGCTAAGCCTTCATTGGAAAGGCTAAAAAAGAATCCTCCTGAATGGAAGGATGAATATACAAAGGTAGTTAAGAAAACAAAATTAAAATCTAAAGAACCACCTCGTTTTGCCCTTTCTCAACCTGATGCATTCAAAATAGTTGAAACTAATGCATCAAATAAAAGATATGGAAGAATCTTGAACAAAGAATTAACTTAAAAGCACAATTAGTTCACTTCACTTATAGTGTCTAGAAGGGAGTTAGAGTTAATTACTTTACTTTTAAAAATGAAATTCTAGTTATTGTGTTATGTATCCGAAAATTTGAAAATGATTTATTAGATCAAAAGTTTCTTTTAAGGATTGATTGTAAGGTTGCAAAGGATGTCCTTACTAAAGATGCTAAAAATCTTGCTCTAAAACAAATTTTTGCAAGATGGCAAGGAATACTCTTTGTATTTGATTTTGAGATTGAGTTTATTAAGGGAACTTTTAATGCATTAATAGATTTCCTAACTTGTGAGTTTTTGTAAAGAATTAATCAATGAGTAAAAGGCCACTAGTGCAAGGGCCTTAGTCCCTAGCAAAGTTAGTTAATTCACTAGTTAAAGGTGCAAATATAATAACAAATGAAGTTGATAAACTTTAAGATGATGCTTATGAGGGTGCCTTAGATAAAACTATTACGTATCCTTTGATTCCAAAGCATATAGATTTTCTAGGTACTATAAAAATAATTATGCATAACTCAAGCCCAATAAGGTTGCAAAATTTTATGTTAAAGATAATATGTTTCCATAAACTAATGTGAAAGATTGCTTGTATTATCAACAGATACTTCATAAAATAGACTAAATGGTTATTAAACCCATTGAAAGAGGATTAGGAAGTAGCTCTAGTTATGGCTTTAGAGATTAGGCTTATGCTAAATTTAAGGTAAGGAAAATTATGTATCTAGAAGAATAGCTAGCTGATCCCTTTGGCTTCTGTGAATTAAAAGAATGGTGGAAGGTTAAGACCTTTAACTACTTTGACTATATTGAAGTAGGGGAAAAAGATTTAATATAAAAAAATAAACAAAGAATATTTAATTGGTTCATTTAGATATATCATCCAAACGATCCAAAGAAATTTCCAAATTGGTTTAAAACCTAGTTTTTCAAATGGGGTTTGCATCATTTGACTCTACTCTATAAGGTAAAAACTATTTATGAACAATTTTGTGTAGCTAATAAAGAAGTTAAAGATCCATTATTAATGTTTGTTGCTTGGTATCATGCCATATGGATTATCAAATGGGATTATGTCATTATGGCCAAACAAATGAATGTTTTAGATGTGGACATTAAACATGTTACGTGGCTAGCTAGATGGATTAATATCCATGGGTGGGAAAAGTTTGATTTTTTTAGTGATGGAGTCTACATAACAAGAGGAGTTGCTTTTATTAATAGACCTAAGGCTCCACTGCCAAAACCGACTGCAACCATTCTTGAGGAGATACTAAAGACTTTAATGGAGTTTATGCCAAAGGAAAAGTTATTGGAAATAATGACCAACTTGCTCCACTCATCTAAAGACTCGTAAACGAATCAAGCTGAAAGTAGCCAAAAACACCTTAACAATGAAGATATGATGCAAGATTCCTAGGACCTATATGAGCTATAAAAGACAATTGTTGGTGGAGAAATAAACCACTTTAACAAAGGTGGTGGACGAGTGGGTCGAGACAACTTTAATAAAGCTAAAGTAAAGCGATAATGAAGTGTTGGGGATTTCATAAGCAATTTGAAATCTGGAACAATTACTTCCTTCTTTCCATATAGGAAATTGCCTTCTTTAGCATTAGACATTGTACATGCAAGATTGTTAGTAAATAAAAAATATGCCTCACAAAACTCACTTCCTTGTGTGTTTGCTCTCCACTCAACTACAGTAGTCCTCAACTCTCGTGTTTCACACAATAGATTGCAAAACTCTAAGATCTCTTCCAATAGTCCCAAGCAAACTAAATTCAAAACAAACAAAACTTGAATATATCAATCCTAGACCTACCTCTTCAGAGAAGTGACCCAACTACGAAGATGGGAAAAAAGCAAACAGAATGACAAGAACTTCAATGATATGAGCAATGCAATTGGACAACAATCAATTATCAAATATAATTGAGTAAATGACTAATTGAGCAATGAACCCGTTTCTTTTTTTTTTTTTGGTTGAGTAATGGGTATTTTTGTGGAAGAAACAAACATTAGAAAAGAAACCCACAAAATACACGATTTTATTTCTTTTTTTTGCGTTTTTTTTCTCTTTTTGATTATTCAACTAATAACGAAGAATACACAAAGGATATGATAACAACAATATAACTAACTTGAGTTAGAGCCAAGGCTCTGATAGCAAATGATACGAATTCCGTTTATATGTAAATGGAACCTAACACTAATGCTGGTATAGGATCATTCTAACAAAGGTTAAGGGATTTGGAGTTTTGACCCAATGATTATAAACAACCAAGAACCAGAACTATAAGATTCAGACGCCACTCCTAACAGCAACAATGTTGAAGAAGATAAGTCTAGTGAACCAACACACGTAAGTATGAAAGTTTAGAATTAGTTCTCAAAGAATTAGAGAAAATAGCTCATACACTCATGAAAACGGGTTTTGCTTCCTCCAGCCACCTTTTTTGCCCTTTTTATATGCTAACTCCCAGAAACCTTAACTAATAAGTTGGGCTTAATAAGGAAATTCGTCCAACTCATTAAATAATAATAAAAACCCAGGGAAATAACCCACTTAAAGGCCCAATCATGGGCTCTCAAATCCAACTTTCTTCCTAAGGCCATGGTCCACAACTTCCTCCACAGATGACACAGTTGCAAGCCCTAGTGAAGACTTCATCCTCCTTAACTTATACTTGGCAACTTCCTGATAGTAAATGTTGCACAACAAGTTGTTGAGAATTTCCTTTATTTTCTTTGACCTTGCCCTTGTTATTGGTCCTTTAAGGTTTTGCAAAGCATCAACTCCCTTGTTGATTTTAGTTGGTACAATATGGTTTCCATCAACTCAAGTCAAAGGTCTCATTCCTTAACAACATATCACCTCTTGCACACTCATAAAGGCAGATATACAATGCCTATGGCAAAGGTATGATGTTTTCTTTAACTCATTAAGTCTTAATTAAGCTCCTTAGAGAGAGAGAGAGAGAGAGGGATTATAATAAGATATCTAATTTGGTGTAAGCGCACCTATGCATAATTTTATACTATAAGTGCAAGCCAATATGGAACCTATCATCAAGCAAAGGCCATGGGGTAGAGGTCTTGATGCGGACAATTGGAGCTTCCAGATTCCAAAAGATGGGAACATTGAGGCCATTACAATTACAACTAGGGCTATTCTTGATTCACTTGTCTTCACTGCCCAAGACGTAAGTAGGGCAATTGAGACCCTTAAATATGGCAGTCTCGACGGTGCTAGGGCTCCTTCTAAGGTGATAAAGGTAGTATTATATAGAATTCTCATGCTTGGCATAATGCTAATGTGCTTTTGACTCAATGTTTGCACATAATTTACTACTTTTTTAGACTTCACCACATTATGAGAGTGTCATAAAAAGAACCTGGCAATCCTTTTCTACAAAACCCACTCAAAGTTGGATTCATACTCTACTAAGTGTATTCTTTTGTGCCTTAAGCCCTTGTTTCAAAGTAATATATGTAAGTTTATATTGTTAAAATGAAGAAAAAATTAGTGAAATACTTATATAATGACATTTAGTTGATTTTAAAAATATAAAAGTATTTGATGTAAATTCTAATTTTTTTATGAACTTTCAACATCTTATATTAATTTAATAAAATTAAGATTTTAACATATATTTATTTTATTCAATTTACTTAATTTATATTGATAATTTTTTTTGTCAAGTTCTTTTTTCTGATATTAAGGAATTTTAAAGTTGCTAGCTTTTATGGATATGCTGACAACTATATTGACCATATAAGATTTTATATGAAGCCAATATCATCCCAGCCCGATCCTTAAGTTCCCTTGAAAGTTTAGATTTTATGATTTTAAGAGTTAGTATATAAATATATGTATCTCCTATATTGCAAGTGCAGGCTGGCGATGTCATTAGTCTCGGAGCTTGGGGTAGAGAAACTCCTTCGAGCAATGGAACCTTCGAAACTTCAATCAATAGCAACATTAAGGAGATTATAGTTGGTCATGGTGTTGTCATTGATTTCCTTAATTTCACCGTGAAAGATGCCAATGGCCGAGAGTAGAAGGTAGAGTTTGGTGGCAATAGCTGTGGCAGTCCTTCTAAGGTGAGGCCCTTTGTTGTGAGTGAATATATTGCTTATGTATATTATGGTAGATACCAAATATAAAATACAAACCCAAGATTTTGTTGCTTATTATTTTAAAATTAAGTGTTTCTTATTTGAATTCTCAATTGAAGTCATTTTAGGGGAAAAGCAAAAAAAAATTTGCTTATTAAGGACATTTTGGACTTCATATTACTCTAATGTTTTTCCCGTCAATCTCACGTCCCTAACACTCATAATATAGTCTAAAGTATGACCTAATCAATACAAAAAGAACGTTTTTTGTGGTTAATATACAATTTCTTAAAATGTAAAATGCATAGAACAAATATATAAATAATCAAAATACTTATCTAAATTTTTGTTATAAATCAAAATATTATCCAAATATACAATTATGAATTTACCAATGAATATAAGTAAAATATAATTAATCAATCATATAAAAGTACTTGGTATATTAGTGAGATCAAATAACATAACAAGCTATTAATACAAATTATACTTAAGTTTAAAATTTGTTTTTCACTTGTTTTTCTCTCTTATTCTAATTTGATAATATCCACTTTTCAAAGCAATTTCATAAAAGACATATGAACTATACAGCTCATCTAACATGTCATCTAATCTAAGTATGAGAATATGATACCTTACAATGATTTTGTCAACTTTTTGACAATTAATGTACATTTTTCAAGTCTTATCTTTCTTAAGTATAAGTAATATTAAAACTGCACATGGACTTATACTTTCCCTCACTTATCTATTTTCCATAAAGCCTTTTGACTTGTCTTTGAACCTCCTTTTTTTTTTTAAGATTACTTTTATAAGTTAGTTAATTTGGAATTGTTTCACAATAGATGAATTGAATATAGTGTTCTATTTCCAATAAAGGCGGCAAACCACTTAATTCTTGAAAAAAAACATCACTAAATTCTTGCAGAAGAAAAATAACAACATTAGGTAAAGGGTTAAGCTTGTTTGTACTAAAATAAGTCTCATACAAAACTACAATTATAAGTTGTTTTGAATAGAAACTTCTCTTAACATCACTTTATTTTGCATATAAACTCTCAATTTTTCTCTTTATTCCCCTACCTCCTTTTCTTTCAGTCTCACCTCCTTTCACTCTTTTCTTTTCCTTTTGTCTCCTCTTGGCTTAATTTCTTTTTTTCTCCCATTCTCTCTTTGTCTTTTTTAATCCTTAATTGATGTTTATAAACTTATTAAGATGTCAAAGGTACAAAAGCAACAAATTTACCATTTATTATAAAGGAGTACCTATTCTTAAACTCATAATGTATTATATGCTGATCATATTGTCATGGTCTTTCCAACAAAATATACGTGACATGCATGGGTACCTAATAGTAAATAGTACTAACAATTACTTTGTTATCTTAACCTCCCTATATTTATTTAGCTATTGAAACATATATAACCTAAAGTGCTTCATAGTAGATAAAGTAAGTTTTTCAACTAGAGCAGTGCTAGTTACATTTATACAATTACTATTATTAATGATCATGCTAAATACCTTATCTTTGATGTAGCACTGTGTAGGAAAAATATTATCTCTCTAAACTTCATCTTCCTTGGTTTGTGCATTCAATGCTCAATTTAGCCACCAACACATCTCTTTTAACTTGGTACTCCTTTCCATCACTTGCATCTTCTAATAGTGGCATGAAGTCATCATTGAACTCACTTTTGATCTTAATATCACCATTACATCGCAACACCATGCCATGCTTATTTGGACACTAAGATGCAATGTCCCTTTTCTAAACACTTAAGACACTTAATGTCATTATTATTGCTAGGTTGAAAATTAAAATTACCATCTCTTTATTAGCACTCACTTCCTTACTCATGTAAGATTTGAATTTTTGTGTGTAATTAGCTCTCTCTTTCCTTTTGTTTCAATTTAGTTTCCAAGATGAAGTGGAACTCAAATTTTTTCTAACTCATGTAAAACCCTTCTATTTGAGTTACCTTTCAACTTTGATTGTTATTTGCACCATGTCCTCTAACTTTATATAATGCTGAAATTCAATTACACTAGCAATGTCTTTATTTAACTTTTACAAGAATTAAGTCATGGTTGTTTCTTTATCCTCCTCCACATTAGCCCAAATTATGACAATCTTTATCTTTTTGTGGTAGTTTTCCATACTCTGAGTGCCTTGAGTGAGCCCTTACAACTTTTGGTACAAATCCTTATAATAGCGATTAAGGATGAACTTCCTCCTTATGATACCCTTTATCTCCTCCCATATATCAATAGGTTTTGCACAATTCTTTCTCCTAGTCAAAATAAATTGATCCCACCAAATAACAGTATAACTAATAAACTTAACGGAAGCAAGTTTAATCTTTTTCTTTTCAAAATTGTTGTGGTAGTCAAAGACTAACTCCATTATTGTATTGGCTTACTCCTCTATTAAATCCCTTATATCTCTAAATCTAGTGTTCATGTACTCAAATTATTGCTGTATAATTTTAATTATGAACAACTTATTGCTAACTCTTTTCTTAGCTACACTTTCATCTTTAGAAGACATAATGTTAATTTTGTGCAAAATAGTTAGGATGTCTCACAAAACACTCTCTCATGTGTTTTCACTCAAAAATGGTATCACACACCCCTTTGTTTATACTCTTTAAAACTTTTTCTCAATATGTATTTACACTTTTACCTTTTATCACTTAAATTTCCCCTCTTAGCTCCTTAAAGAACTAAATAAGTTAAATCAAGAAGATTAATCAGGAGCAAGCCAATCTCACAAAATAAAGTAACTGGGCAGAATTAAACTAATGGAAAACAAAAAGTTAGAAAACAAAAAAGGTACATCAAGGAAAACAAATTTAATAAATTAGGCTCAAAGAAAACAAGTTAAAGAGTTAAACTTGGATAATTGAATAAGGAAATAAATGGTAGAATCAGAGTTTAGCTAGAAAACTAAGTCACTATTATGACTAGTTTGATCAAGCCATTTAGCTTTTTTCTTTTGTTCTAATTTAATAGCTAAACACAAAAACACATATAGAATACTAAAAAAGAGCAAACAAAATTGAAAACAATGCTTTTAATAGTTATGCAATCAAACAAATGAACAAAACAAGAAAGAATGTAAATAGACAGATTAGTGTGTTTGAATGATAATGTGTTTAATAAATGAACCAAATAGAAATAAATAAAACTTAAGATAACAATTCAAAAAATTAATTGATCTAACCTAATTTAGAGTCAGGTTATGATAAGTAAATTTATATCATTTTTTGGTAGTTCTATCCTAAATTTTTTATTTCTAATTTCTTGCCATAAATTTTTTAAGGTAACTTTGTTAATATTAGAAGAAAAGTTGAGCATAGACATTTTCAAAAAAGTATGGTTCTTTAACTTCAATAACTAATTCTTTTGATATTAATACTTTTAATTTTATCAAATATTTTTTTTATTTTAATTTTTGGATAGTCTATCTTATCTATTAACAATTCTTTATTTTTATAATAACAATAACACATCCATGTATGGTATATAGTTTCATATCATCTTCACTTTCATTACTATTTAAGTAGAAGTTGATTGTTTTTGAATTTCTAATATTTCATCATTATATTTATTTATTAATTTACTATCTTTGTTCGACATGTTTTCAATTAAATTAAGAATTTTACTCTTAATTTTTTTGTTTTACTTCTAAGCCATGTATTTCTTCTTTTAATTTAGAATAGCTTTTACAATGTTTTAACTTTCTACACTTATAACAAACAATTTTTTTTATTTGTAGTTTAGGTTGCTCTTTTTTATTTTTGTCTAGGTATATTAGGTTTATTAGATTTATAAAGCTATGTTGTTATACTTTTTCTTTGAAAATTTTCTAAAATTTTTGTTTTTGTTCTTCTTTATCTTTGAAGGTACCAATATTATATCATAATCATATTGAAAACAAATGATTTTAACTTTTTTTTAATTATATATAATTCATTTTTTCTTTTAATCTTAAATTAGTACATAATCACAAACCTTCATTATTTATATATGTAATAATTTCTCCATTGGTTAATAAATTGTAGAGTATATTAATATGATAAAAGTTTCTAATTCTTATTTTAACCTTCTTAATAAATAATTTGAGTAATCCAACAATGAATCATTTTTTTTTTCAAAACGTGTAATTATAGTATGTCCTAACAAAAACTTAGGTTAAAAATATACCCTTAAAACATTTAAAGTCTTGCATAAACATACAACTTAAATTCTTCAAAAGATTTTTGTTGGAATCAATTAAATCTCTAATAAAGTATTTAGAGATGGTATAAAGTAAAGTATCATTAGCATTTCCTTATTTTTTTTTTATTTGCACATTAGATGTTCCTTCTATAGGTATACAACTGCCAACTTGTTTAGGTGCATTTAATACTTTTTTTCTTTCATTATCTATTAAATAATTATCTTACTATCATCTAATAAACAAGTAAATTATTAGTTATCGTTTTATCTGAGTTTTCTCTAATTTGTTATACCATGGCTGCCATTGTCATTTATTGTAAAACATTATTAATATTCTATTCACTTAATTCATTTGCATTTTATTCATATACATTACTTCCATCAAAACTCATAGATATTAGATAAGATCATTTTTCACTAGTTATATCAAGAAATGATGATTTATTAAAAAAGTGTTTTGTTAGACTTTTAGCATTTCCTAATCATCAAAACTTTTATTGAAATCTTCTAGTGTAATCTCCTTGGTGTTAGTTATTCTTCTAGTTTTAGAACTCTTAAAGGTAGAATAATTGGAATAAGAAGTAGTTCTACAGAGAATTAGGTTCATATTAAGGAATTGGAGTTTTACACACACTTAGGAATTGAGGTTTTTCCCTAAGAAATTAATTTCTTAGAAAAACTTTCCAAAATGATTATCTAGCAAAACATTGTCTCAAATGCTTATCTTAATACAATTAGTACTCAGTTGAACCGTATAGAAAACCATGTCTCAAATTCAGCATTCTACTATATAGAACATTGTTACAAAACCATTCTTCAAACTAAAGTATAGATGTTAGTCATGCTTAGCTTGTTACAAGTATAATTCCTAGGACCATTTAAAGTTTATATGAAAATATTGCCTAATTGCTCTCCAGTTAAAACATGACTAGTGGAAACGAGATTTTATTAAATATTTCACAAATGAAGTAACAATTAACTTTAATGTGTTTAGTTCTCTTATGGAAAATTAGATTAATGCATGTGAATAATAGCTTAGCTGTCACATCATAGTTTCATAAATTTGAATTTCCAATTCCATTCTCACTTAGTAGTTGATATAACTATATTAGTTTACATATGGATTATGCCATATTTTTATATTATGCCTCTGTACTGGATTGAGAGATCGTATGAGCAATAAACACCAATGGTTTATTTACATATACTTATTGCAAATTACCATCAAAAAAAGGAATTTTTAACACCTAATTGGTATAAAAGTCAATCATTAATAGTAGCATAAGAGATAGATAATCTTACAAAGTCAATTTTAGCCATTGGAGAAAAAGTCATAAAATAATCCACCTTATATGTTTAAGTATACTCTTTGGCAACATATTTGACTTTAAGATGATCCACAAAGCCATTAAGATTAGCTTTCACAATAAATACACATTTACAAGCAATAACTTGCTTACCTTTTAGTAGGTGTGTTAATTCTTAAACACCATTATGATCTAAACCCTTAGTCTCTTCCTCTATGATAGCTCTTCAACCAAGATGAGATCAAGCCTTAACTAGTATTTGAAGAATAGAAATAGAATCTAGAAAAGCAACAAAGGAGACAACAAATGTCTATAAGAGACAGAGGAAGAAAATGATTAAGTGAATTTTTGTGTGCCTTTTCGAAGTGTGATGAAAAGATCAAGATTAGGATTTATAGATAAAGGATTCAATGGAGGATGTGAATCATGATATGGATTACAATGAGAATATACTTAAGTAGTAGGTAGTTTAGTAGGCTTAATGGAACCAATATTAGTTATTAGTGTGTGTACTAAAAGATCATCCTTCTCCCCTCCATGATCATATATATAAGACGTGAAAATGAATGAAGTAGTCTAAAAAAATGTAACATTATTAGAGGTCAAATAATGACCTAATTCATAAGAATAATACTTGTACCCTTTTTGTAAGAATCCCAAAAAAGATACACTTAAGGGATTTAGAATCTTATTTAAACACATGAGGGCAAACATCACAAAGAAAACAAGTACACCCAAAAAATATGATTTAATTAGGAATAATGAATGAAAAGGAAATAAAATAGAGTAAGAAATATTACCATTGAGAACTAATAGGGGCATATAATTAATTAAGAAATAGGTAGTGAAAACAATATTAACCAAAAATTACTTAGGGACCTTCATTTGAAAAAGGAGTGCCTTGGTGACATGATTCATAATCTAAAGAAGGCAAATGTTGTAGACGTGAAAGTAATTTTTTTAAAACAAATAAGAATAGTTGCCCCAATCTCAAGAGGTGTCAAAACACTTAGATAAGTAATGGGTTTAACATTATCAAAGAATTGGTTTTAAGAACATACAAACCTTTAGACTTATGTTTTCTATTAATAATCTTCCTTGTCATAAGATCTCAAAAGACATAATGATTGGAAAAAAAATGAAAAAGAATAGCTTACAACTAAAGTAATTTTACTAATAGAGATTAAATTAAATAAAAAATTAGATAAATACAAAATGGATGACAATAACAAGTTCATAAAATATTTAATAACAAACATTTCTTACCATTTTGGACAATACAATTCTTTGCACATATCATATATATGAGATAGGTTACACTTACCGGAATATAAAAAGTCCAAATAATCCATTAGTTCTTTAACAAACTCACAATGATTAGTCCAATAATCTATCTTATAATTAAGTAATTATATTTATCTACTATATATGCATAATAATATATTGACGAACTATATTTACAAGAAGTAAAAAAGAGGAGTTTGAGACGCACAATTATAGAAAAATCAACTCATAACAGCAATCAAAGGCTAAGCCTAGACCCCCACTAAGCTAAAGTTAATGCCGTTCTGTACTGAGTTAATTTCAATATTTTAGGACGTCGGGGTCCGTTGTCCATTTCCCAGGAGCCGAGGTTTCGGCCAAGTTCATCTTCATCAAGTTGAGACATCAATGGAGGCTTATCTTCTTGGCATCTGTTATTTTCAAGAGCTGCTTTTGCATGTCCTCCTAATGGCAGCAGTTACAATGTGTTGTAACCTTGTCCTTGATTATACAATGGAATGACCCCGCACATTTTTATTTTGCAACAGCACTGACTTTGGAACCTAAGTAAGAAAACATCGTGGCAGGATTGAGATTTACAGGCACTCCTCAGTATCACATCAAGCAGTTCGTGATCGAATTTCACGAATACGTGCTTTGTCTTGTTGGGTTTATTGGTCCCTTTCTATATGGATAAATAACCCAAATGTTTTGGGGCTATAACCCAAAATAATTAAAGTGGCTATAAAAACCCCTTTGGCTGAAAAAAAAAAAAAGAAAACCTAAAAAAGAAAAGGAGAGGAGAGAGCTGTCGGCCGTGAGAAAAAGAAAAGAAAAAAACAAGAGGGCTGCCGAAAGGAAGAGAAAAAAAAAGGCTAATTCTTTGATCTTATGTTTGGAAGGGATATCGGTGTCCAATCAATGTGAAATTGGATGGTTGATACAGAGTGTTTGGTTCTTATTTCTGAACAGTGGAGATTGAGTTTCAACCACTGTAAGTCCTACTTCTCTTCAGTTTTCGTAGGTTTATACTCTGAGTAATTTTCTGTGTGCAGTTTTGATCAACCGTATAATTAAAAGATTGTTTGTGGTCCGATTGAACTGATTTTTGGTTAATAGTTGGAGGACACATAGATCTTATATGTGGACGGTTGGAATGGGTTTCTGTGAACTGCAAGGGCAGGTTTTCCATTCGAACCAAAGCCTCTCAATTCTGGTAACTCTCTGCTCTGTCATCTGTGGCAGAATTGGTAAACCGTGTGGATGATTATTGATCCATGGTCCGATTGAGCTGAAATTTGGACAGCTGGTAGGAGACATCTGGAGGTTTATCTTGAACAGTTGGATTACTGCCTTGAGGTCTACTTATTGAGTTGTAGTTGACAGCACGTAGTTGGCCTGTCTTGCTTGACTCATTAGTCTCTTGTTTAATCCAAATTAAATTTTGTTCAATTTGTTTGATGTAATTGAAGTTATGTACTTCTATTGTACTCACTTGATTATAGTGGAGCAGACCTCTAGTTCAAAGTGTCCGTGGTTTTTCCCTTTTTTGATTTGAGGGGGTTTTCGACGGAAAATTGGTGTGTTCTCTTGCGTGGTTTATTTGCATTGCCATTTTTATTATTCAATCATCTCCTCATAGGTTCAAGCAAGCGGGAGAAGTTTTTTTTGGGCTATTTATACTCCGCTGCGCCTCCGTCTCCCATCAAAGTGGTATCAGAGCCAAGTTGGTGTATTTGGCTTGTTTGAATGATGAAGTTGAATATGAATAAATTGGTCTGTTTGAATGGTACGAATTATCATATGATGCGGAAAACCCCAAAAAGACGTGGCTTAGGGACCCAACGCACACAATGAATCAAAGAACAACCAGGAAAGCTAAATCAGAGTTGAATGACACAAACCCTAGACCCAATATTCGAAAGAAGACGAACCTAGGGTATTCAAGATGGATATGGACGCCACACTCCAGAAAAGGAAGGAATTGGGAGTGATAAGTCGATTTGAACGCCACAAGAAGAATTACCTCTTGATAAGTTCTTTAGTTCTTGAAAGAACCGAGGGAGAAAAACCCTTGCTGTTTATTTCACTCAAAGTTGTATATCTCCAAAGCTTACAAGGGGTGCCTATTTATAGGCTTAGATAGCAATCCTAAAGAGGTAAAATTCCTACTTAGGAGAAATCCCTATTTTGGAGGGATTTCGGACTACTTCCAGCACATACAATGAACTCCTATTTAGGAGTGAATTCTATCACTTATTTTGACCTATTTAAGTAGTCCAATTATATTAAATAGGCCTGGGCTTCTTTTAAGACTTGAATTCGCACCATTTGAAGCCTGGTTGGCCTGAGTGTCCAAAATCAGCCCATTTAGTGCTTCTTTGATCTTTCTGGCCCTAGCTCGTGTTATTGGGCCTTCTGGAATTTGCATGGACCTCTTGCATCAATTGAAGCTCTAGCTTGTGTTGGATTTTTTGTATCTTTTGAAACCTTCCACCCATCATCTCCATGGTTCTCATCATCATATATGGAGGAGTAAAATGAAGGATCTCCTATTTGTGAAGAAATTTCATTTGCCAGTGTTTGCTACTACAAAACCCAAGTCTAAAACTGATGAAGAATGGGAATTTGAGGACAAACAGGTTTGTGGTTTTATACCACAATTTGTTGATGATAATGTTTATAATCACATTTGCAATGAGACACATGCACAGACTTTATGGAGTAAACTTGAGACTTTATATGCTTCAAAGTCTGGTAATAACAAGTTGTTCTTGTTAAAGAAAATTATGTAGTTGAGATATAATGAAGGGAGTTCTATTGCTGACCACTTAAATGAGTTTCAGGGTCTCATTGATCAACTATTAGGCATGGGCATTAAGTTTGATGACCAAGTTCTTGGGTTACGGTTACTTGTTACCTTACCTGACTCTTAAGAGACTTTTCGAATGTCTCTCGCTAATTCCGCCTTTGGTGGTGTTTTATCAGTGGAACTTGTAAAGGGTGGTGTGTTGAATAAGGAGATGAGAAGGAAATCTCAGGGTTCATCATCATCCAAATCAGAGGTTTTAATTACTAAAAATAAGGGCAAAAGTCAAGGAAAAGGAAATGGTAAAAATGGTAGAAGTAAGAGTCGAAGAAAGTCACGATCTACGTACAAGAATGTCCAGTGTCCTTATTATGGGAAGATGGGTCACATTTGGAAAAAGAGTTACAAGTGGAAGAGAGAAAATAAAGATGGTAGAGATAAGCACGAGAAAAAGAATCTGAGTAATGATCGTATTGTTACTGCATCCACTTTTGGTACTGGTGACCTCATTATTGTTTGTGATAAGGATGTGATTAATTTGGCATCTTATGAGACTAATTGGGTCATAGATAGTGGTGCTTCTTTTCATGTTACTTCAAGAATGGAATTCTTCACAACATATACTCCTGGTGATTTTGGAGTTTTGAAGATGAGTAATAACGACTTAACAAAGGTCATTGGCATTGGCGATATTTGCTTAAAGATTGGCAATGGAGTACAGCTGACATTAAGGGATGTTAGATATGTCCTTGATATCCGTTTGAATTTGATTTCAACGAGAAAACTAGATGATGAAGGTTTTTGCAGTACCTTTAGTGATGGCCAGTGGAAGCTTACCAGAGGCTCCTTAATTGTGGCATAAGGTAGGAAATGCTCTAGTTTATATTTCATGTAAACTGTTATCTTCAAAGATGTTGTAAATGCAGTAGAGAATGATAATTCTATTGAATTATGGCATAAGCATCTCTGTCACAATAGTGAAAAGAGGATGGATTGTTTGGTAAGAAAGAACCAACTTCCAAACATAAAGAGTGCAGTTTTAAAGAAATGTCCTCACTGTCTTGCTGGGAAACAAAATAGAGTTACATTTAAGAGTTACTCGCCTTCAAGAAAATCATAGTTGCTTGAATTGGTGCATTTTGATGTATGTGGTCCTTTAAAGGTATGCTCACTTGGTGGTGCTATTTATTTTGTGACTTTTATTGATGATCACTCAAGGAAGCTTTGGGTTTTTGCATTGAAGACTAAAGATCAAGTCTTTGATATATTTAAACAATTTCATGCCTTTGTTGAGAGATAGACTGGTAAGAAGCTAAAATGTGTCTGCACTGATAATGGTGGTGAGTATAATGGTCCATTTGATGAATACAGCAGAAAGTATGGGATCAAACACCAAAGGACACCTCCTAAGACACCACAGTTAAATGGTCTAGCAGAAAGGATGAACAGAACGTTGATTAAGAGAGTCAGATGTCTTCTCTCAGATGCAAAATTACCTAGATCCTTTTGAGGTGAAGCCTTGAATACAATGACACATGTAATTAATCTATCTCTTAGTACTCCGTTACAAGGTGATGTTCTAGACAAAGTTTGGTTTGGTAAGGAAGTCTCTTATGACCATTTACAAGTCTTTGGCTGTAAGGCTTTTGTTTATGTCCTTAAAGATGAAAGAAGGAAGTTAGATGTGAAGACTCAGCAATGTATCTTTCTTGGTTATGGTGAAGATGATTTCGGGTATCGTTTATATGATCCAGTTAAGAAAAAGCTTGTAAGGAGTAGAGATGTGTTCATTAAGGATCAAAATATTGAACACATTGAGAAGTCAACTTCTCAGGTTAATGATAATCCATCTGATATTGTTCCATTTCCTCAGACATCTCTAAATGATCTAGTTGACGTTCATAATGATCTTCAGGAACATGATGAGAATGTTTAATAAGATCATAATATGCAAGGTGCAGGTGATATTGATGCTCCAATAGAAGATCATCCACACATACCTTTACCTCCGTTTCAACCACAAAGGTCCAATAGAATTCCAGTACCTTCTACTCGATACTCTCCTGATGAGTTTGTGATGTTAATTGATGAAGGAGAATCTGAGTGTTATACAGAAGCAATTGAAAGTGAGAATGGGCAGCACTAGATCGATGCCATGACAAATGAGATGAAATCCTTATATGACAACTCTACTTATGAGTTAGTAAAGTTACCTAAAGGTAAGAGGGATTTGAAGAATCGATGGATTTACAAAATAAAGTAAGAAGAAAATACTTTATGTCCATGATATAAAGCCAGATTTGTTGTTAAAGGATTTAGTCAAAAACAAGGCATCGACTTTGAAGAGATCTTCTCACCGGTGGTGAACATGTCTTCCATTCAAATTATGTTGAGTTTGGCTGATAGCCATGGCTTATAGATTGAGCAAATGGATGTGAAAACAGCTTTTCTCCATGGTGACTTGGAAGAAGAAATTTATATGGAACAACCACAGGGATTTGACGTGGAAGGAAAAGAGGATTATGTGTGCAAGTTGAAGAAAAGCTTGTATGGCTTGAAACAAGCTCCGAGACAATGGTATAAGAAGTTTGAGTCTATTATAGGGGAGTAAGGCTATAAAAAGATGATTCTGATTATTGTGTTTTTGTTCAGAGATTTACTGATGATGAGTTTATCATTTTACTACTTTATGTTGATGATATGCTTATTGTTGGTCGTAATACTGCTAAAATTAACAAGTTGAAGCAAGAGTTAAGCAAGTCCTTTGCCATGAATGACTCGGGACCAGCAAAGAAGATCCTCGGCATGTCAATCACTCAGGATAGGAAAAAGAAAAGGTTATACCTGTCCTAAAAGCTATACATTGAAAAGGTACTTCAGAGGTTTAACATGGATAAGGTTAAAGTGGTAGGTACTCCTCTTGCTACACACTTTAAATTATCCATTAACTAATGTCCTTCCACAAAGAAAGAGAATGAAGAGATGCAAAGAGTTCCATTTGCATCAGCCATGGGTAGTTTGATGTATGCAATGGTGTGTATGATACCTAATATAGCCCATGCAGTTGGCACAGTTAGTCAGTTCTTTTCAAATCTAGGTAAAAAGTATTGGGATGCAGTGAAGTGGATAATGAGATATCTACGAGACTCAACTGATTTAAGACTTTGTTTTGGGAGTGATAAGTCTATCCTTACTGGATTCACAGATTCAAATATGGCAAGCAATATTGACTCTAGAAAGTCTACTTCAGGTTATGTGATTACTCTTGCAGGGAGAGTAATGAGTTGGCAATCTCGATTGTAGAAGTGTGCTGCATTGTCTACTACAGAGGTAGAGTTTATTACAATAATTGAAGCATCTAAAGAGTTGCTTTAGATGAAAAGGTTTATGAAGGAACTTGGTTTTAAACAATCAAATTATGCATTATATTACGATAGCCAGAGTGCCATCCATCTTAGTAAGAATCTAACTTTTAATGCTAAATCAAAACATATTGACGTGCGGTATCATTGGATACGGGATGTTATTAATTCTAAACAGTTGACACTTGAAAAGATTTATACAAATAATAATGTTGTTAATATGATGACCAAAGTATTATCAAGATGGAAATTTGAGTTGTATTGTATATTGGCTGGGATGGCCAATACTTACACATAGTCGGGAAGGGGAGAATTGTTGGGTTTATTGATTCCTTCTTACGTGGATAAATAACCCAAATGTTTTGAGGTCATAATCCAAAATAATTAAAGTGGGTATAAATACCCCTTTGGCTAAACAAAAAAAAAAAAAACTAAAAGAGAAAAAGAGAGGAGAGAGCTGTCGGCCGTGAGAAAAAGAAAAGAAAAGTCAGAAAACCTAAAAAGCAGAAAGAAAAAGGAAAAAAAACAAGAGGGCTGCCGAAAGGAAGAGAAAAAAAAAGCTGATTCTTTTATCTTATGCTTGGAAGGGATATCAGTGTCCAATCAACATGAAACTTGGATGGTTGATAGAGAGTCTTTGGTTCTTATTTCTGAACGGTGGAGATTGGGTTTCGAGTACTGTAAGTCCTACTTCTCTTCAGTTTTCGTAGGTCTATGCTCTAAGCAATTTTTCTGTGTGCAGTTTTGATCAACTGTATAATTGAAAGATTGTTTGTGGTCCGATCAAATTAATTTTTGGTTAGTAGTTGGAGGACACATATATCTTATTTATGGACAGTTGGATTGGGTTTCTGTGAACTGCAAGGGCAGGTTTTTCATTCGAACTGAAGCCTCTCAATTTTGGTAACTCTCTGCTCTCTCATTTGTGGCAGAATTGGTAAACTGTGTGGATGATTATTGATCCGTGGTCCAATTGAGCTGAAATTTGGACAGCTGGTAGGGGACATCTGGAGGTTCATCTTAAACAGTTGGATTACTGCCTTGAGATCTACTTATTGAGTTGTAGTTGATAGAACATAGTTGGCCTATCTTGCTTGACTCATTAGTCTCTCGTTTAATCCAAATTAAATTTTGTTCAATTTATTTGATGTAATTGAAATTATGTACTTTTATTGTACTCACTTAATTATAGTGGACTTGACCTTTAGTTCAGAGTGTCCGTGGTTTTTCTCTTTTAAGATTTGAAGGGACTTTTTACGTAAAATTGGTGTGTTCTCTTGCGTGGTTTATTTGCATTATCATTTTTGTTATTCAATCATCTTTTCACAGGTTCAAGCAAGCGGGAGAAGATTTTTTTGGCCTATTTATACTCCACTGTGCCTCCTTCTCCCATCATGTCTCAGTATCATTAGTTATAAGACCATCAATTGAAGATAACAACTTAGAATGCATTATACACTTATCTCCAAAGAGAATACATAATGAAAACAATGATGATTGCATCCTGCAATGCTACCGGGTTTGTAAATGAAGCCAAGCGCGAACCCCAAGAAGCCATCGTTAAGCCAATTCGATGAAATCTCGAAGCTGATTGATTCTCCAACACTTTGAATATTGATACACCCTGGAATCTTACTCCCCATATATATTATTGAAACCTGGGGAGCTGCTCCGAATGACTGAAGAGAAAAAGATGTTAATTTTCTAGTATCAATAAAATAATAGAAAAAAACTGCAAAAAAAAATATAGTTGGTAGAGCTGAGAGGAAGTGACCTTGTACCGATGTCCATTTGTTATGAAATTAGTACGAAGATCACACACCATGTCTCCGCATTCCTTCTCATCCAATTTCAAGCAATGTTCGAAGTTGAATATGCATTGTTGACGAAAATTGGTCGACCAAAGACGACTTGTAAAGGCAGCAGATATTGTTTCCAGCGATGTGCAACCAGAAGCTTCTAACCGAAGTAGATTTTGTGGAAGTTCTGGTATGGACAGAAGGCTTTTGCAGCCAGCTATATCGAGAGTCTCCAACCGAGAAAGTTGTTTGTGTTGAATAAACATTAAATGTCCGTTTTTATTAGTGCATTATTTCAGCAATTTTATAGAAAAATGAAATGTTAAGAGTCAGTAGTTACTCTTACGGGTGATAATGAGTTTTAATTTTGGTTTATGACTATTAATAGAATTGTCTAAAATTAAGTTTATTTCAGTTTTAGAAGGGCAGACTATAACTTATAAATAAATCATCATATTACTTGTAAGCATGACACAGAATTGAGAATAAACCCTCTCTTTAGAAATTATGTTTTGTAGAAATTATTTTTTTTCTCCATAAGTCCATATTTTGCAGCCAACATTTCATTTTTTTACAAGTTGGTATTACAAGTTGGTATCATGAGGAGAAGGGGCAATCAAACCAACAGAATTGGCATGGAAGAGGACGCGGTCATGGAAGAGGTGGTTAGTCAAATTATTCCAACATCGAGTGCTACAAGTGTGGCAAATATGGTCACTATGCGAAGGATTGCAATTCAGATAAGTGTTACAATTGTGGAAAGGTGGGGCATTTTGCAAAAGAATGTCGAGTCGAGAAAAAGGTGGAAGAGACAACCAACCTAGCCATGGAAGAAGAGGTGAAAGAAGGTTTTCTCTTAATGGCATATAACAAAGTCAACACCGACAACGACACAGTGTGGTACCTCGACATGGCTGCAAGCAACCATATGTGCGGGCACGAGCATTGTTTCAAAGAGATGCGAAAGGTTGAAGCTGTATCTATATTGTTTGGAGATGGCTCAAAGGTTAAGGTCAAAGGCCAAGGTACGTTTTATTATTTACAAAAGGATGGTTTAGTTAGGTCAATCCAAGATGTGTATTATGTACCAGTCCTCAAGAGCAACATTTTAAGTATGGGGCAACTCAAGGAGAAAGGTTATTCGGTTTTTATGAAAGACTGGATATTACTATTGAAAGACAAGTAAGGGCATTCAGTCGCTCAAGTTGAAATGGGGAGAAATCAGATGTACAAACAAAATTTGAGAAGTGTACGAGAAAAATGTTTGCAAGTCAACGTAGAAGACAAGGCATCACTGTGGCATCTTCATTTTAGTCACCTACATCATGAAGGCCTAAACAACTTGGCAAAGAAGAACATGGTGCACAGATTACCGAACATGGAATATGAGGGAAAATTTTGTGAAGAATGTGTGCTTGGAAAGCATGCGAGAATGTCATTTCAAAAGAAGGCAGAATATTGGGCTAAGCAACCTCTCGAGTTGATTCATTTCGACATATGTGGACCAATCACCTCGAATCTTTTAGCGGCAAAAGGTATTTCATTTTCTTTATTGATGATTTCTCACAGAAAACTTGGGTTTATTTTTTGAAAGAAAAATCTGAGGCGATCGAGGTGTTCAAAAAGTTCAAAGTGCTGGTGGAAAAGGCAACCGATAGACACATCAAATCTATACGATCCGATAGAGGTGGCGAGTACACTTCGACGGTTTTCATGGAGTATTGTGAGGAGCAAGGCATAAGGCAATTTCTAACCGCATCGTACTCTCCACAGCAAAACGGTGTGGCCGAGAGGAACAACCAGACCATTCTCAACATGGTTCGGTCAATGCTCAAGAGCAAGAAAATGCCAAAGGAATTTTGGGCGGAAGTCGTGCAAGGCACTGTCTATGTTCAAAATCGGTGTCCATATGCGAAGTTGTATGATTAAACACCACAAGAGGCATGGAGCGGACAAAAACCGACAATGTCTCATCTTAAAGTATTCGGTAGTTTGGCCTACGCACATGTGCCAGATCAGCGAAGAACAAAGCTTGAAGACAAAAGCAAAAGATATATTTTTATTAGGTATGATGAGAAAACAAAAGGATACAGGCTATTTGACCTGATAAGCAAGAAGATTCTAGTGAACCGTGATGTACGAGTTCATGAAGCAAATGAGTGGGATTGGAATAAAGCAACAGAGGATATCATCAAAGTTGGAGAATCATCAACTACTATATCAACAACCATACCAGAAAATTCTGAAACTATTGATGTTGAAGATGAACCGCAACAACCCAAAATGCGAAGTTTACAAGATTTGTATGATTCGACAAATGAGGTACACCTTGAATGTCTTTTGGTGGATTCCGAGAATATAAGTTTTGAACAGGCGGTGCGAGACAAGAAGTGGCAAACTGTCAAAGATGAGGAGATTAAAGCAATAGATCGCAACAACACATGGGAGTTAGCAAAATTGCCGAAAGGAACTCAGCCCATTGGTGTCAAGTGGGTGTTTAAGAGAGATGAATGCTCAAGGGGAGATAGAACGGTATAAGGCAAGACTTGTAGCAAAGGGATACAAGCAAAAGGCGGGAAACGACTATAACAAGGTGTTTGCTCCCGTTGCAAGAATGGAGACAATCAGATTGCTCATTTCACAAGCGACTCAATTCAAATGGTCGATATTACAAATGGATGTCAAGTCGGCATTCCTAAATGGTGTGCTTGAAGAAGAAGTTTATATCGAATAACCACCCGGGTACGTGAAAATTAGAGAAGAAAAGAAGGTGTTGAAATTGAAGAAGGCACTTTATGGGTTGAAGCAAGCACCGCGGGTGTGGAATACTCATATCGATACATACTTCAAGGAGAACGAGTTTAAGCAATGTCCCTACGAACATGCCCTTTATGTGAAGAAGAGTGGAGGTAATATGTTATTTGTCGCTCTTTATGTTGATGACCTCATTTTTATGGGGAATAATAATGAAATGATACAAAAGTTTTAAGAGCACAATGACACGAGAATTCGAGATGACAGATTTGGGCTTGATGAAGTTTTTCCTTGGTCTGGAGGTAAGACAAGGTAAGAAGGGTATCTTTGTATCCTAGAAGGCATATACAAAGGAGATTTTGAAGAAGTACAAGATGGAGTCTTGCAATTTGGTTTCAACACCAATGGAACCGGGTGCAAAACTCTCTAAGTTTGATGGAGGAGAACGAGTCGACACAAGCAAATACTAGAGTTTAGTGGGACGCCTTCGCTATCTCGCATGCACAAGACTGGACCTTGCAATAAGTGTCGGCATTGTAAGTCGGTTCATGGAGGAGCCAATTTATTCACATTGGAAGGCGTTGAAGCGAATCCTATGGTACATCCAAGGAACAATGTCACTCGGGTTATTCTATACAAATGCGGCAGATTACAAGTTGGTCGGGTACTCTAATAGCGATTGGTGCGGAGACTTGGACGATTGGAAAAGCACATCGGGTTATGTGTTTTTTATAGGTGACATGACATTTACCTAGCTTTCAAAGAAGCAACTGATCGTGACACTCTCGACATGTGAAGCTGAATATGTGGCATCATCTTTGTGTGTACATCATGCGATATGGCTCAGAAATTTGTTAGGCAAGTTGGAGCAACAATAACTCAGTGTGACTGTGATACGAGTTGACAACAAATCAACAATTGAGTTGAGCAAGAACCTGGTGAATCACGAGAGAAGCAAGCATATTGACGTTTGCTTTCACTTCATCTGAGATCAAGTGAAGGAAGAAAGTGTGGAATTAGTGCACGTGGCAAGTCAGGACCAAGTCGTGGAGTTATTGTTCCAAGCACCCTAGCAGGTATGAAGCAATTAATTAATGTATTTCATGTTCTTAAAATAAACCAAAACTTTTAAAATGTAAGTCAATTGATGGAAAAGAATTATATTTTGTTATTTAATAATAAGAAATGTAAAATCATTGATTCAAAAAAACTTGAATTCATAGTTATTAGAATAAAGAACAAAAACTTCTGCATTAATTGAAATAAGAACAATAAACTAGCTTACTCTACCACTTTTGATGCAAATGAATTATGGTATAAAAGATTAAGGTACTCTAATTATTTCTTTGTAAAGTAAATGTATGAATTGTCTCAAGATGTACTTGTACTGTTTACAAATACTCTAATATGTGAGAATTGTTAGAAAAGAAAGCTGACTAGACTTCCCTTTCCTTAAGCATTAGTCGAAGAGCAACCAAAGCTTACAGTGTCTATGACCTTAAGAGCTATATAGTGACAACAAGTAGAAGCATAAAGTTTGATAGGGACGCTAGTTAGGATTAGAGTAAAAGTCAAGTTGCAAAAAGGTAGGAAGTATCCAACTTAGACT
This sequence comes from Bruguiera parviflora, assembly GCA_019804595.1. Taxonomy (NCBI): domain Eukaryota; kingdom Viridiplantae; phylum Streptophyta; class Magnoliopsida; order Malpighiales; family Rhizophoraceae; genus Bruguiera; species Bruguiera parviflora. The sequence goes on from CM034058.1 coordinate 4,307,368, forward strand.
TTAACCTCTCTCGTGCATAAGCTAATCTAGCACCAAGCCAAGTGGAACAATTTAATGATGAACTTATATTTATGCCAAAAAACATATGACCATGTTGGAACCCTTTAACTTCACAAAAGTATCAAAAATGTAGGCTTGCCAAGATGCAATAAAGGGGGAGCTAAGTATGATAAGAAAGAATTAAAACTAAGAACTTATTAATAGGCTTATAAACAAAAAAGTGATTGTTGTGAAATAGATATAGATAGTGAACCTTAATGCAAATAGCTCAATCAATAAACTTAAAGTTAGATTGGTGGTGAAAGGATATTCCCAGTAGTATGGAACTAATTATATTGAAACATTTGCTCCTTGAGTACTAAGCAAATGGTATACTTATTGAAGAAGGTATTATATAGGTTGAAACAAGCTCCTTGAGCCTGATATAGTAAAGTATGCAAAAAAAACTACTAAAGAAATATCAAATGATTACATGAAAACATGTTCCTTCTCTATTGAATCTTGCAGAGAAGTTTTGCAAGGAAGATGGCTTAGAAAAGGCTGATTGTATAACTTTCAGATGCTTGATTTGAAGCCTATTGTAATTGACAACAACTAGACTAGATTTGGTCCATGTCACAAGCATTTTGTCTAAATATATGTAAACACTAAGTGAAATCCATCTTAAAGTAACATATATGTAAATATATGTTAAAGGAACTTGCAGTTATAAGATTTGGTTAAGAAAGACAACAATCATTAAGCTATCTACTTCTTGAACAATGATTGGGCAGGCAACATGGATGACATGAAGGGCACCTCAGGATATCTATTTTCACTTGGGCTTTAGAGTCTTTACATAGAGTTTAAGGAAGCAGGAAGTGATTGTTCAATTCATTGTAGAAATAAAATACATTATTGTTATTGCTGCAGTAAATTAAGTACTTTAGCTAAGGAAGATGCTATCCAATATGAAGCAGAAGTAGCATAAAATCACAGAGATTAGAATTAACAATCAATTAGTCATTGTAATCTTTAAGAATCTTGTCTTCTATAGTAGAACAAAGTATTTCAAAATCAAGTCTCATTTGATCCAAGAAATGTAGCAAGAAGGAGAAGTAAAACTATTGCATTGCAACTCTTAAGATCAATTAGCTAATATTCTGACCAAACCCTTAAATAAAAGTATATTTGAATATCTTAGAAAGTAATTAGATATGATCATCAAGAAATTTAAGGAGGAGTGGTTAGTAAACTCAATATCCTTACTATTTAAGCCATCCTAACTTTGCTTGCAGAAGGGGATGCTACTATTGCTATTAGTGTTACTACTATTGATTGGAACTCTTATATTGCAGTAAGAAGAATGACAATAACCTATAACAAAGCATTGAAGCAAAGACTACATTAAAAATTGCTCTCAATCTCCTAGGTTATTTTACTCAGTATTTCTCCTTGACATTTCTCAAACAAGTGAAAAATTTCTTAAAAGCATCCTAAAAGACATCCAAATTAGTATAACGCAAAGGTTACAACCACAAAGATCTAGATTTTCTCTTTTTTTAAATAAAATTTTTTCATTACTCTCTTTTGATTATCTATATATTATTATGTAGTTTATATAATATAAGAATATGATAAATTTGTATAGAATGAAAGCAAAATTATCTTAATGTCATTTATCAAGTTTATCTTATACATATCTCTCCAAGGATCAAGTTAGACCACTATGAATGGACCATTGAATTCAAATGTTTTGCACATCTTTGGACGTGGATAGACCATTCACAATAGTTCTTTTGTCATTTTCATAAATATACATTATGAATTATAGACAATCAACAAAGAAAGATTATCTGCACATTTACCATCTCTTTGTTACCAATAAGGCAAGTAAGATTTCAACTTGTAGAATGTGTCAGTGTATTTACATAAATAATATATAGATGAGGGATACATATCAAAAACATAAGGAGAATATGTTAGCTTTAAGTGTAAAATTCTATTAGCTTTTTAACTCAATAAGCTCAACAACAAAATTTTCAATGTTAAAATCACTCTAAGGATACAATTAATTCACATAACCTTAAGATAATCAGTTAAGGTAAAAGTATTTAAAAAAGCAAAAAAAATCAAAATCAAAATCTTTTTGGTATATATATTCAAGATTTTTTACATTTAAAATTTATATTATTAATTCTTTGATTTATAATTGCATTAATTTTATTAGTTACAAATTATATGACCAAATTTTTATTTTGAATTATTTTGTTATTTTATTTTATTTTGTCGCTAAAAGTACAAGAGAACACCTAAGCCCATCTCATGTTTTGCTTTTCTTTTTTACTTTGCTTTGTTATCCTATACATACTATTTTTTCAGTTTATGTTTTCCAATATATTCACAATTTTTTTGGCTTACACTTAAATTGATTTTATTTTTTATTATCATTTTTTTCTTAAGAATTTAATTTTAGATATAGAATTTTTCCTTGTGCAGAAGTATTTACATGTTTTTGATGTAATATTTTCCACTATCAACAAACTAAAGTTGCAAACAATTCATCATTTTCAATGTCTTATACATATATATATATATATATTAGATAATTAAGTAAATAATAAATTACAACAATAATTAATTACAAATAATTTTGATTGCATATGTTTGTGAGAATTAAAAAACCATTTAAAGTGAGGGAAAATGCCTATTATAAAGAGTTGAATATGCAATTTTTTAAGATAGACATTTGTTTAATTGAAAAAATATTGGTCATTGTTCTTATAAGCCTAAGTTGGGGTCACCTTTTGCTTTCTTGATTCAATCTTCTTAATAAAGAGGACCCACCATTATTGCATTGATAGCTCCAAATGAGTGTTCTCGAACTCAATTATGAAGTATTGAATCTAAAAATTCACTAATGTGCTTGCCATAATTCTCTTTATCTTTTAAGATAGGACATGACTAAAGGAATGTGTTAAAGATAGAAGAAATATATCAAATTACCATTATACTCTAACTTCAAATAGTATAAGATTTTAAAAGATGATATAATCAAATAAAAAAGAAAAGTACACAAAAGTATTGGAGTTTCCTTACACACATACAAGAATAGAATTTTGACATCTATAAACTAAACCAAAATTTACCTTAATATTATTTAACAAATTTTTATCTCTATGGTCTACGGTTGCCTTCATTTGTTGTGTTCATTAAACTTTCCAAATATTTATATCTTTACTTATGACTTTGCACAACACATTGACACTTTATGTTAAGAATTTACCTATAGATTTATTGCATAGATCTACATAGAGAATAGATACAATCAAATATGTTGAATAAAAAATTAGTAAAATTAAGTGCAATTAATGATTTTAAACATCAAATAAGTGACTTTAAGGAAAAAAAATCAAATAAATATTAATTTAATTATATTTAATACCTTTTATTCCAATATCCATTAATTCACCTACTTTTATACCAACTAAATCTTTTCACTGCATCATTATATGTATAATAAAGTTATTGTGGTAAATATTAAATTTGATCGTACAATTAATATAGTAAACAAGTGAATAAGAAGAAGGTGAAATGGCCATTAATGTAGCTTTCCTTTTCATATGTCATATATCTATATAAGTTTCAATGTTATCAATAACATGCTTCTACACCTCTTATAGTCACCTATAAATTCAACTCCTAAGGGTAGGGATCTTAATTCTCAACAACAAATTATTTCTATATTACCTATATCATATTGAATAATTTTGACAGATTTTATTGTGACGAACATTACCTTTAAGAGTTTTTACAAAAGGTTTATTAAAGTCAATTTTTCTTAAAAGTGTTCAATCCCAATAATTTTACTATTTGGTAGTACAAATTTTGAAATACAAGAATTCAATTGAATTATCACTATAAAATACAATAATGTGATAAAATTATTTATTTCTGCTTAAATAAGTGAAAATTAAGTAAATTTTAATTTAGTTAATTTTAGAATTTAACAAAAAATTCAGTTAAATTCATTTATCTAGGTATCCATAAAAAACTAAATATTAAAAATATAATTAAATTACTAAATCAATTGAATTAAATTCTATCCACATAATTGAATAAATTTAATCAAAAATTGATTGCAAAAAAGATATAATTGTAATTCCACCTGCATGTCATGACTAAGAGTACATCTAGATATGTATAACATCTATTCCTTGAAAATAGCAAAAATTAAAAGTGTCCAACTATATGGTCAAAGAATATAGTCAAACAAAATAATGTGACATATATGCCTTACATATTAAAAAATAATTTAAAAAAAAATTCAGAGTTTTTTGTCTAAAAACATATGATATATAATGTGTAACAATGGCATTAATATATGCAACAACTATTATACAATAAAAAACTAGCTATCAAAAAATTCATTTTGTATTTTGTTATACATTGTATCATGTTTGTTGTACATTATAACATTTTTTTTTTACATTATATCATCTTTTTTTCCAACATTGCATATTTTTGAGTGAAAAACTTCAAGTTTTAAAAAAAAAAAATTATATTTTAGTTTTAAGTCACACTTGTCATGTCAATCATTCACTCCTTCTATATATATCTTCTAGCCACCTATCCTTTCCCAGAATAAAAATATTTTTAATGAATGACAAAGGAAGTGTAGAAGAAAAACTCTTTCAAATAAACTCAAATGGTTTATTTACATATACTTCTCATAAAACACCTACTTGGTATAAAGGTCAATCATTAATAGCAATAAAAGAGATAAACAATCTTACAAAGTAAATTTTAGCCATTGGAGAAAAAGTCATAGAATAATTAACCCTATATGTTTGAGTATACTCTTTGATAACAAATTTGACTTTGAAATGATCCTAAAAACCATCAAGATTAGCTTTCATAACAAATATCCATTTGTAACCAATAACTTGTTTACCTTTTAGTAGATGTGTTAATTCCTAAGTACCATTTTGATCTAAACCCATCATCTCTTCCTCTATGATAGCTCTCAAACTAAGATGAGATAAAGTTTTAACTAGTATTTTAAGAAAAGAAATAGAATTTAGAAAAGCAATAAAGCAACACAAAAGAGACAATAAATGCCTATAAGATACAAACTAAGAAAAAGATTAAGTAAATTGTTGTGTGTCTTTTTAAGAGTGATGAAAAGATCAAGACTAAAACTTGTAGATAGTAGAGACACTAAAGGGCATGAATCATGATATAAAATACAACAAGAATATACTTAAGTAATAGTTAGTTTAATGGGCTTAATGGAACCAACATTAGTTATTATAGTATATATTAAAAGATCATCTTTCTCCCCTTCACCACCATATATATGAGACTCATGAAAGAATGAAGTAGTCTAGAAAAATGTAACATTAGCAAAGATCAAATAATAATCTAATTTGGAAAAGTAATACTTGTACCCTTTTTAAAGATGAGAATCCCAAAAAAGATATACTTAAGGGATTTAGGATCTAATTTAAACACATTAGGGTGAAAATCACAAACAAAACAAATACATCCAAAATTATATGGTTTAATTAGTAATAATAAATGAAGAGAAAATAAAATAAAGTAAAAAAATATTACCATTAAAATTTGATAAAGACATACAATTAATTAAAAAATAAGCAGTGAAAACAATATTAACCCAAAATTGCTTAAAATCCCTTAAAAAAAAGGAGTACTTTGGTGACATGATTCATTATTTAAAGAAGACAAATGTTGTAGACGTAAAAATAATTTTTTTAAAACAAATAAGAATGGTTACCCTAATCTTAAGAAGTTTTAGAACACTTAGACAAATAATGGACAAATAATGGTTTTAAGAACATAGAAATCTTTAAACTCATTTTTTTACCAATAATCCTTATTGTTATAAGATCTTAAAAGATATAATGATTGAAAAACAAATGAAAGAGAGTAATTTACAACTCGAGTAATTTTACTAATAGAAATTAAATTGAATAAAAAACTAGATAAATACAAAAAGAATGACAATAAAAGAGTCAATTTAGGAACCAAAGTTCCAAAACCTATAACAATAGTAGTGAAGTCATCAACTAAAGTGATATTTGAAAATTTTTTATGAGAATTAAAAGATAAAAAAACACTTATGTCATCTATCATATGATATGTTATACTAACTTATTTTCAAAATTATGATACAAGACATGTAGTTGATTTATTTGACTTATTACTAGTGACAATACTAAGAATAAAGTATTCTTATGAGACTTAGTGCTAATTAAAAAGAGCAAACTTATTAATAAAAATAAACAAAGACTTATCCATGAAATTTTATAATAATTATCTATTTATATTAAAATGGTAAAATTCTCACATTAAAAATAAAAAAAACATTTAACTCCTAATAAATTGATCTAAAGTTTATAAAATATTTAATAAAAACTTTTTTTTCAAATAATAAAATTCTTTACATATATATATAGATGAGATAGATTACAATTATCAAAATTTTAAAAATTCAAATAATTCATTAATTTTTTAACTAACTCACAATGAATATTTCAAAAATCTATTTTATAATTTAAATAATTATATTTATCCACTATATACATATAATTTCTAACTATATTTACAACAAAGAAAAGAAATTTTGAAAAGTACAACAATAGAAAAATCAACTCACAACAGCAATCAAAGGCCAAGCTTAGACCCCCACTCCGCTAATGTTAATGCTGTTCCGTGCTCAGTTATCTTCAATCTTTTAGGACGTGGGGTTCCCTCGTCCATTTCCCTGGAGTCGAGGTTTCGGTCAAGTTCATCTGCATCAAGTTGAGACATCAATGGAGGCTTATCTTCTTGGCATCTCTTATTTTCAAGAGTTGCTTTGCATGTCCTCCTAATGGCAGCAGTTACAATGTGTTGTAAACTTGTCCTTGAGCATACAATGGAATAACCCCGCACATTTTTATTTTGCAAGAGCGCTGATTTTTCCCACCGTTCCAACAACGAAAATTAAGTGAGAAAACATCGTGCCAGGATTGAGATTTACGGGCACCATTAAGTATCACATCACGCAATTCGTGATCGAATTTCACGGAGACGTGCTCTCTCTCACTCCCATGAGTTCTAAGATCATGATCTTCGAATGAAACGTCAAAAATCAGTGCCATTTGTGATCACGCAATTTGTTAGCATAGTCATTTCATGAATTATTCAAATAATATTTACCATCCATCAATGTTTCATTGTGGTTATATCTCATATATTCAGAAAAGGTAATGGACGCCTTTTTTGTGCCATTGATCATTAAAGAAGGGAGCAAAATTGAACCGTCATTGTGGGTGATGGGAGAAGGAGGCACAGTAGAATATAAATAGCCCAAAAAAAAAATACTTCTCCCGCTTGCTTGAACCTGTGAGGGGATGATTGAATAACAAAAATAACAATGCAAATAAACGACGCAAGAGAACACACTAATTTTACGTGGAAAACCCCTTCAAATCAAAAAAGGGGAAAAACCACGGACACTCTGAACCAGAGGTTAGCTCCACTATAATCAAGTGAGTACAATAGAGGTACACAACTTCAATTACATCAAACAAATTGAACAAAATTCAATTTGGATTAAACGAGAAACTAATGAGTTAAGTAAGACAAGCCAACTACATGCTGTCAACTACAACTCAATAAGTAGACCTCAAGGCAGTAATCCAACTGTTCAAGATGAACCTCCAGATGTCCCCTACCAGCTGTCCAAATTTCAGTTCAATTGGACCACGGATCAATAATCATCCACATGGTTTACCAATTCTGCTACAGATGAGAGAGCAGAGAGTTATCAGAATTGAGAGGCTTCGGTTCGAATGGAAAACCTGCCCTTTCAGTTCACAGAAACTCAATCCAACCGTCCACAAAAAAGATCTATGTGTTCTCCAACAACTGACCAAAAATCAGTTTGATCAGACCACAAACAATCTTTCAATGATTCGGTTGATCAAAACTGCACACAGAAAATTGCTCAGAGTATAGACCTACGAAAAAGTGAAGAGAAGTAGGACTTGCTGTGCTCGAAACCCAATCTCCACTGTTCAGAAATGAGAACCAAATGCTCTCAATCAACCATTCAAGTTTCACATTGATTGGACACCGATATCCCTTCTAAACATAAGATCAAAGAATTTGTCTTTTTTTTTTCTTCCTTTCGGCAGCCCTCTTGTTTTTTTTTTCCCTTTTTCTCTCTCCGTTTTAGGTTTTCTGACTTTTCTTTTCTTTTACTCACGGCCGACAGCTCTCTCCTCTCTTTCTTTTTTTTTTTTTTTTTTTTTTTTGTTCAGCCAAAGGGGTATTTATACCCACTTTAATTATTTTGGGTTATGACCCCAAAACATATGGGTTATTTATCCACATAGGAAGGGACCAATAAACCCAATAATTCTCTCCCTCCCGACTATGTGGAAATATTGGTCATCCCAGCTAATGTACAACACAGCTTAAATTTCCATCTTGATAGTACTTTTTTCATCATATCAGCAACATTATTATCTGTATGAATCTTTTCAAGTACCAACTGTTTAGAATTAAGAACATCCCATATCCAATGATACCGCACGTCAATATATTTTGACTTAGCATAAAAAGTTGGATTCTTACCAAGATGGATGACACTTTGGCTATCACAATACAATGTATAATTTGATTGTTGAAAACTAAGTTCCTTCATAAACCTTTTCATCCTAAATAACTCTTTAGATGCCTCAGTTATTGCAATAAACTCTACTTCTATAGTGAACAATGCAACACACTTTTACAATCAAGATTGTTAACTCACTACTCCCCCTACAAGAGTAATCACATAACCTAAAGTAGACTTTCTGGAGTCAATGTTACCTGTCATATCTGAATCTATGAATCCATTAAGGATAGACTTATCACTCCCAAAACAAAGTCTCAAATCAGTGGAGCCTCGTAAATATCTCATTATCCACTTCACTGCATCCCAATACTTTTTACCTGGATTTGAAAAGAATCGATTAACTGTGCCAACTGCATGAGCTATATCAGGTCTCGTACACACCATTGCATACATCAAACTACCCACGGTTGATGCAAATGGAACTCTTTGCATCTCTTCCTTCTCTTTCTCTATAGAAGGACATTGGTTAATGGATAATTTAAAGTGTGTAGCAAGAGGAGTACCTAAAGACTTATCCATGTTAAACCTCTAAAATACCTTTTTAATGTACTGCTTCTGGGACAGGTATAACCCTTTTTTTTCCTATTTCGAGTGATTGACTTGCCGAGGATCTTCTTTGCTGGTCCCAAGTCCTTCATGGAAAAGGACTTGCTTAACTCTTTCTTCAACTTGTTAATTCTAGCAGTATTACGACCAACAATAAGCATATCATCAACATAAAGTAGTAAAATGATAAAATCATCATCAGTAAATCTCTGAACAAAAACACAATGATCAAAAGTCATCTTTTTATAGCCTTAATCCCCCATAACAAACTCAAACTTCTTATACCATTGTCTCGGAGCTTGTTTCAAGCCATACAAGCTTTTCTTTAACTTGCACACATAATCCTCTTTTCCTTCCACCTCAAATTTCTGTGGTTGTTCCATATAAATTTCTTCTTCCAAGTCACTATGGAGAAAAGTTGTTTTCACATCCATTTGCTCAATCTTTAAGTCATGGCTAGTAACCAAACTCAACATAACTCGAATGGAAGACATTTTCACCACCGGTGAGAAGATCTCTTCAAAGTCAATGCCTTGTTTCTGACTGAATCCTTTGACAACCAATCTGGCTTTATATCATGGATGTGAAGTTTTTTTTTCTTGCTTTTTTTTGTAAATCCACCGATTCTTCAAAGCTCTCTTACCTTTTAGTAACTTTACTAACTCATAAGTAAAGTTATTATATAAAGATTTCATCTCATCTATCATGGCATTGATCCAATGTTGCCTGTGCTCACTATCAGTAGCTTTTGTATAACACTCAAGCTCTCCCCTAACAGTTAACATCACAAACTCATCAGGAGAGTACTGAGTAGAAGGCATTGGAATTCTATTGGACCTTCGTGGTTGAAATGAGGGTAAAGGTATATATGAATGATCTTCTATTAGAGCATCATTATCACCTGCACCCTGCATATTATGATCTTATTGAACATTCTTATCACGTTCTTAAATATCACTATGAACATCAATTGGATCATTTAGAGTTATCTGAGGAAATGGAACAATATCAACTAGATTATCACTAACCTGAGGAGTTGACTTCTTAATGTGTTCAATGTTTTGATCCTCAATGAACACAACATCTCTACTGCTTACAAGCTTTTTCTCACCCATATCATATAAACGGTACCTAAAGTCATCTTCACCATAACCAAGAAAAATACACTATCAAGTCTTCACATCTAACTTCCCTTTTTCATCTTTACGGACATGAATAAAAGCCTTACAGCCAAAGACTCGTAAATGGTCATAAGAGACTTCTTTACCAAATCAAACTTTCTCTGAAACATCACCTTGTAGTAGAGCACTAGGAGACAAATTAATTACATGTGTCACTGTATTTAAGGCTTCACCCTAAAAGGATCTAGGTAATTTTTCATCTAAGAGAAGACATTTGACTCTCTTAATCAATGTTTTGTTCATCCTTTTTGCTAAACCATTTAACTATGGTATCTTGGGAGGTGTCCTCTGGTGTTTGATCCCATACTTTTTATAGTATTCATCAAATGGACCACTATACTCACCACCATTATCAACGCAGACACATTTCAGTTTCTTACTAATCTGTCTCTCAACAAAGGCATGAAATTATTTAAATACATCAAAGACTTGATCTTTAGTCTTTAATGCATAAACTCAAAGTTTCCTTGAGTGGTCATCAATAAAAGTCACAAAATAAAGAGCACCACTAAGTGAGCATACCTTTAAAGGACCACATACATTAGAATGCACCAATTCAAGTAACTCTGATTTCTTTGAAGGCGAATGACTCTTAAATGTAACTTTATTTTGTTTCCCAGCAAGACAGTGAGAACATGTCTTTAAAACTACACTCTTTATGTTTGGAAGTGGGTTCTTTCTTGTCAAACAATCCATCCCCTTTTCACTCATGTGATAAAGACGCTTATGTCATAATTCAACAGAATTATCATTCTCTGCTGCATTTACAACATCTTTGAAGATAACAGCTTGCATGAAATATAAACTGGAGCATTTCCTACCTTGTGCCACAATTAAAGAGTCTCTGGTAAACTTCCACTAGCCATCACTGAAGGTACTGCAAAAACCTTCATCATTTAGTTTTCCCGTTGAAATCAAATTCAAACGGATATCAGGGACATGTCTAACATCCTTTAATGTCAGCTGTACTCCATTGCCGGTCTTTAAGCAAATATCACCAATGCCAATAACCTTTGCTAAGTTGTTATTACGCATCTTCAAAACTTCAAAATCACTAGGAGTATATGTTGTGAAGAATTCCATTCTTAAAGTAACATGAAGAGGGGCACCATTATCTATAACCCAATCAATCTCATGAGATGCCAAATTAATCACATCCTTATTACAAACAATAATGAGGCCACTAGTACCAGAAGTGGATGCAATAGCAATATGATCATTACTTAGATTCTTATTCTCGTGCTTATCACTGTCATCTTTATTTTCTCTCTTCCACTTGTAACACTTTTTCTAAATGTACCCATCTTCTCGCAATAATGACACTGGACATTCTTGTACTTAGATTGTAACTTGCTTTGGCTCTTACTTCTACCATTTTTACCATTTCCTTTTCCTTGACTTCTCCCCCTATTTTCAATAATTAAAACTTCTGATTTGGATGATGATGAACCTTAAGATTTCCTTCTCATCTCCTCATTCAACACACCACCCTTTACAAGTTCCTCTGATAAAACACCACTGGAGGCAGAATTAGCAAGAGACATTCAAAAAGTCTCCTAAGAGTCAGGTAAGGTAGCAAGTAACCATAACACGAGAACTTCGTCATCAAACTTAATGCCCATACTTGATAGTTAATTAATGAGACCCTAAAACTCATTTAAGTGGTTAGCAACAGAACTCCTTTCATTATATCTCAACTGCATCATTTTCTTTAACAAGAACAACTTGTTATTACCAGACTTTGAAGCATACAAAGTCTCAAGTTTGCTCCACAAAGTCCGTGCATATGTCTCATTGCAAATGTGATTGTAAACATTATCATCAACAAATTGCTGTATAAAACCAAAAACCTGTTTATACTCAAATTCCCATTCTTCATCAATTTTAGACTCAGGTTTCATAGTAGCAAATATTGGCAAATGCAATTTCTTCACAAATAGGAGATCCTTCATTTTACTCCTCCATATATGATAATTCATGTCCTTCAAACAAACCAATTTATTCATATTCAACTCCATCATTTAAATAAGCTAAATACACCAACTTGGCTCTAATACCACTTTGATGGGAGAAGGAGGCGTAGTGGAGTATAAATAGCCCAAAAAAAAATTCTCCCACTTGCTTGAACCTATGAGGAGATGATTGAATAACAAAAATAGCAATGCAAATAAACCACGCAAAAGAACACACCAATTTTACGTGGAAAACCCCTTCAAATCAAAAAAAAGGGAAAAACCATGAACACTCTAAACCAGAGGTCAGTTCCCCTATAATCAAGTGAGTACAATAGTGGTACACAACTTCAATTACATCAAACAAATTGAACAAAATTCAATTTGGACTAAACGAGAGACTAATGAGTCAAGCAAAACAGGCCAACTATGTGCAGTTAACTATAACTCAATAAGTAGACCTCAAGGCAGTAATCCAACAGTTCAAGATGAACCTCCAGATGTCCCCTACCAGCTGTCAAAATTTCAGCTCAATCGGACCACGGATCAATAATAATCTACACGGTTTACCAATTCTGCCACAGATGAGAGAGCAGAGAGTTACCAGAATTGAGAGGCTTCGGTTTGAATGGAAAACCTGCCCTTGCAGTTCACAGAAACCCAATCCAACCATCCACAAAAAAGATCTAGGTGTCCTCCAACAATTGACCAAAAATCAGTTTGATCGGATCACAAACAATCTTTCAATTATACAGTTGATCAAAACTGCACACAAAAAATTGCTCAGACTATAGACCTATGAAAAAATGAAGAGAAGTAGGACTTACAGTGTTCAAAACCCAATCCCCACTGTTTAGAAATAAGAACCAAACGCTCTTAATCAACCATCCAAATTTCACATTGATTGAGCACCGATATTCCTTCCAAACGTAAGATTAAAGAATCTGTCCTTTTTTTTTCTTCCTTTCCTTTGGTCAGCCCTCTTGTTTTTTTTTTTTTTCCTTTTTCTTTCTCCATTTTAGGTTATCTGACTTTTCTTTTCTTTTACTCACGGCTGACAGCTCTCTCTTCTCTTTTCTTTTTTTTTTTTCAGCCAAAGGAGTATTTATACCCAATTTAATTATTTTGGGTTATGACCTCAAAATATTTGTGTTATTTATCCATATAAGAAGGGACCAATAAACCCAATAATACGTAGAGCCACCACTATCACAATGATGGCTTCAAGTAAGTCTCATCCAACTCAACTATGAGTATCGAATTTAGAACTTACTAATTTGCTCACCTTAAATCTCTTTAAATTTTAGGGAGGGATACTACAATAGTTCAAACCCAAGCCAAAGTTAAAAAAACAAATACCAAATTATTATGAAACTTTCATTTCAAATGATATATGTTAGGTAAATTAACTTTTTAGCAGATAATATAATTAAATAAAATAGAATAGTCTGTGATAATATTAAAATTTTATTATATACAAGATAAAAAATAAAATTTTAATTTCTATAAATTAAATAAATATTATATTAATATTATTAAAAAAATTTTATTTTCATGATCTATAATTACTTTTAATTCTTGTGTTCATTAGACTTTCCAAAAATTTATATCTTTGTCAATGCATTATATAAAGAATAGATACAATCAAACATATTGAAATAAAAAATAATAATAATAAATTGAATACATTTGATTTTAAATATCAAATAAATTACTTTAAAAAGAGAATATTAAATAAGTGTTATTTTAATTTTATTTAATATTTTTTTATTCTAATATTCATTAATATGTCTATTTTTATCATGGGCAAAGTTTTTTGTTGCATCTTTATATTTGTATTAAATTTCTTACTTGATAATTTTTCTTTTCCTCTCAAATCTTAAGAAAATCTCAAATTTGATCATATAATTCATAATTTTTATTTATATTTTGACTTAATTGCATACCTTAAATTGCTAAGCAACTAAATAATAAAAAGATCAAATTATATTTGTCAAAAAAACTGATTACCGAGGGAAGGGAAAGGAAAGGCTTGATTGTTCAGCAAAATTAAAGGAAAAAGAAAGAAAGAAGGAAAATAATAGATGCCTATTTCTGATTGGTCAAAATAGGTTCGCAAGGTACCTGTTTGCATTGTATAAATCCGAATTGCATCGCTGGCCAATTTAATGAGTCAATCGCCCTACCAATGACTTTATTGCTGGGCTTTTCAACCTGCAAGGCTTGATTGCAGCCTTCTAGGTAGACCAAGCAACATTGCCATGCAGGACTGGTACACTGAGGTGTTTGTCAAGATCCTTGGTAATAGGAAGACCCACCTCTACGAGCCAAAAGCCTTAGAGACATTACTTGAAAGAACAGTTGTGACTTCTCCAAATTAACCAATTGACTAGAACTTTCACAAAAGTCATCCAAGCAGTTCCTAATAATTTGAATTTGCTGAACATTTGCTTCCCAAATAAAACGACATCATTCGCAAAGAATAGGTGTGATAGCGGCAACCATTGCTTGAAGAGAGCAATAAGCTTTCACAGATTTTCATTAACTACTTGGTCAATGAGATTTGATAGCCACTCAATGCAAAGAACAAGGAGGTAAGGAGACAACAGATCTCCTCGCCAAATTCAATGAGAACGGGTGAATGTCTCTAAAAGTAACCCATTTCAAAGATCCTGTATCCTAGAAGAAGTAACATTTTATAATAAAACTACTTGGAGTATAATATATGATTCATATTTCCAGTCTCTCCTAACGACTGAAATTTTTAAGTAGAATGATTTCTTGACAAAACCCACCAAATCACCAAGAACACCGAGCTACTGTAGTCTATCATAGGCTTTAACAAGGTCTAATTTGAGGACTATGCACGTCTTTTTTCCATGATATCGTCTTCAAGTGTAAACTAGCTCTTGCAAAATTGCTAACTTTATGAGGAAGTAGCAGTTTTGGCTGAGAGACAATCATTTTTGTACTAACTTTACGGGAAATATTGTAAAGATTATTGGCTGCAAATTTGTGATTTTTTTTAAGGAACTTTAACTTTAGGAACCAGTGCAATATGCGTATCATTGCTACCTAGGGGAGTTCCTTTTCATGGGAAACTTGTAGCACAATCTCAATGATTGAAGGCCCCATAGTCTTCCAAAATTTGGCAGAAAACAGGGCCTGATGGCCATCAAGTCTTGGGCTTTATAGGACCGAATATCAAATATAGCATTCTTGACTTCCTTCGTTGTGAAGGCCTAGCCGAACCCTCAACTTGTCCAATATCTGCTGCTAGAAAGTACCCTCTCGACCGTAGATTTTGAAATTCCACTATTTCAGCCAACCTTCATATAATTCTTCCAACCATCGGTTCCTGTCTAATTGAAATTCTGAAAGCATAGCTCCCCATCTATCTTCAAACACTGTAGTAGAATCGGCCACATACACAATAGCCGTGAAGACTTCCTTCAACTCATCGTACCACGGGCACATCCCTAATATTTCAAGAAACATCCTTGACTTTTCAGAAAACTTCCTTATCAAATGCCATCTACACCACTTATGTCGTATATTGTTGCTAGATACAGCCTCTATTGCAACTCCTATACTTGCACACTGATTGGTGACAATGCCTTCTAGCCTTTGGTCATTCATGCACTTTAGCCATGATTTGAATACCCATATGTTGTTCTTCATATTCTCCTTACTCACAGCCGAGCAATATTAATTGCCCATGACGATTAATTCCCACTAAAGGAGCAAACGACATGCATTTGTTTACCATGTATTGTCGAGTGACACTTCGTCTACAAACACATGGAAGGCTGCCTTGCACCTCCCACCAGCCAAAACACATTTCTTAATGATCCATCATCATTAGGATCTACATAACCAAATAAAGAAAAAAAAAATCGTGAGTCTTTTACTACATTATTTGAAACATATTCTACCTTGCCTGTACATCACCATCCTCTAGCTGTAATCTCCTATATTTATTTACGTAGTTCAAATAATTCTTTGACAAAAATGGCATCTCTTCAAACCCACCAACTTCCACAACCACTGATCTCACACTTTCCGCAGGCTTGACTCTTGCAATGCCGCATTTTCAAACTGTATTTTCATGGGCAGCAGTATATATCCCTTGGGTCTGCACGTCAGTGTATTTTGTTATTTTTCAATTGTCATCCCTCCTTCACACAAACCATTGCTAAGCACTCAACTCAACCATTGGGCCTGGGTTTCAAATTTTTATTCCCCCTGCATTAGTGTGTGCTAGCATCAACACACACAAAAGTTTGATACTTTGCCTCCTTATCATCACCTCGTTCGTAACCCACAGTTTACAACACTGATCCTCTCGCCTTCACGTATTTTTGGTAAAACTCATAAGCATCCTTTATAGTTTCAAACTCCATCCCAACCTCTTGTTCTCCCTCTATCACCTATCTAGGCAATTCTCCTACAATAGCCCTTCTTCCGTTAACATTATGGTCTCCTTGCAAGCCATGCTTTTGCAACGTTAGGCCTTCCATTAATTGTCGTCCTTCTCAGTTCATTACCTGCAATTGTTTGAGTTTGTATATGAAATAACTTGTAAAAGTTGTAATACATTCTCATTACATGCATTCATTTTAGAAAAGGGGAGATTCATTAAACAACACATGGAAAAATTTGTATGGACTCACCTACCCAGGATAGCATTTTACTTCCCTAATGTAGAACAGTATATGATACTGACATAACATTTGATATAAGACAATTAGTTACAAATTAGCCTTTCATGTTTCAAAGGAATAAATTAAAAAATTTAATACATTAACTAAAACGCACATTGAATTAATTTGACTCAAATAAATTTTATACTATAACAAATTTATATTATAAAGATAATATATAGAAGATAAAAGAGATATATTTATAACTATTATTAAAATTTACATACACTTTTTTTAGTATTAAATTTTATTTGTGTAGAATTAATCACTTTTTAGATAGTTTAAAATGGATTGAAGCTCATTTTAGCATAGCATTTTCCATAAAATAAATCATAGATACTCTAACTGTCCAGTACAGTAGCCTATATTTTCTTTCCTTGGATAATTACATGAGAACACTACTAAAACCGTCATCTAAGATGAAGAAACACAAAAGTATAGAAAACTTTATATACACAACACCAGAAATAAAAGACTCATTTTGTCACACCGTGTACACAAAGACAACAATTTCTTTCCTTTAAGGTCCTAGACAAATCATAGAGAAAATACCCTCTCTACAATACAAATTGCGAAAAAAGTTATAAATGCCCAGTTTCAAGATAGCTTCATCCGATTTCAACACATACTCTTGATTTTGCAATGCAGCAATCTTATTTTGGCGTTGTCAAAAGAGAGTAGATATATGAAAAAATGGTGTGTTTCGATCACCTCCAATATCCAGTTCACACTTGACTTCTGATACCAGGCCATCTCTTCTGCAAGGAGAATTATATCCAATTCATCTCGAACCTGCCGTTCTAATCTCAAGAGGCCTTGGTTGAATTTTGCCTCCAGCCAGATTTGACATTCATTAATCTGCATTAGCAAACGTTTTTTTACAATAAAAGATATTACTAAAAACAACTCTGTTCCATTTGCACAAGATTTCTGTAAGTTGTTAAGTTGTTGCAGGGTATCAACCAACTTACTCCAAGTTTGCTCAACCATGGGTTGAAAGTTCTGATACATTATCCAAGCCCCTTTAAAACAAAACGGACGCTACACACGAAAAGGCTCATTCTGTCTAGATGGTTCAATAAGTAATCGGCAGTGATCAAAATGGAGTGGGAGTAGATGTGAAACCAACACATCCGGCCACCTTTGCTACCAAGGGACATTAGTTAGAGTGTGGCCCAACCTACAAGGGATTTGAGTGCGTATTGTAAGGCCTTGAGTACAAGTAAACTTGGCCCAACAAATCCCGAGTCCATTAGGGCCAGCTCATTTATCAAAGTAGAAAGGGGCACCCATATGTCTAGATGTAAGTCAGCACCGCTCATTTTCTCATCCAGTGAAGCAATAACATTAAAATCGCCTGCTAGAAGCATAATTCACTTATTGCAGCGTGCATCTAGCACAAGCTTTCGAATTACTCCCTTCGCTTAAAAGTATTATGAGTAGCATATATGACAACAAAAACTAAAGGTCAACCCCTCGGCATCAAAATCTAGACATGGCCGAACTGAGAATCCTTCTTAATAAAGTTCAAATGCACCTGGTCAAATTTCCACGAACCGTTATTTCACCCCTAAACCCATGTGCCTCTTCCCTATAAACACCAAAAGATCCAATAGACGGGCAAACATCTGCATCGTTCTGACCATTAGTCTGGGGCTCTATCAATACCACTATAAATGGGTCATGTAGTCAAAGGAACAACCTAAAGCCTATAAAAATTCATGTCATGTAGTAGCATTATTGTTTCCCTTGCATGCTGGCAATTTTTTCCCAATTAACCCCTAGCGTTACGTGCAACTATCCCTTTCCAAAATTCCCACTACATTTGATAGCTTTTTGTGCGATCATACAATCACCATAAACCATCTTTGTCTATAAGCAGAGCTCTGTTCGAGCATCCGGTCGTGGATTCTTCATATCTAGATTCCCACACTACAATTATTAGTGGAATGCCTATAACAACCACAGTGAAAGCTGATGAGGTGTGTATCTTCATAGGCAATATAGCACTAGTGGCCACCCACAAAGCAACGTGATCTCAGTGGCTAGGAAAGATTAACTTCCACATATACACTCACAAAATTAGCTCGAGCTACTTCCTTAGTAGTGGTATCCACCTTGATTGTCTGGACCAAACAATTATCGATTCACCATAGCAGGCTTGAATGATAGAACTTAGCAAGAAGGCAAAGGATTTGAACCCAGACTGCAACCTTATAAATACCAGCAATATCTAGATTTTACAGTGGGCTCCATTTCCTAACTGTGAGATAATGACCATAAACAATTTAGGGGCCTTCAAGCAAGACAAAGTAATAATCATCCCTGTGTTCAAGCTTAGCCAAATATAAATCGTTACCAAGGTTAATCAAAGTAAGATTACCCTTCAAGCACTATAGTTGAGAAAGCCTTTGGAACAGAAATGTGTGGCCCATACACTTTCATAAGAGCTTCATAATCAACATTTCACGCCAGGGGTCTCAGAGTTACCTTTTCTTAGCCAGAGACAACAGAACATTGGGATAGTCACCATTACCCAGGTCATCTTCATCGTCAAAAATCATGTCGTCTTCCTCTAGTGAAGGCAAGTCTTTCTCTCCTATCGCAAAAGGCACCTTCTTCACCTGATTCAAAACCATATCTTTATAAGATGTCTTCCATTTCCAAGCTTCACTGGCAAAGATATCTACATCTTCACACTAGTTTTGAAGGACTTCTTCCAGGGGACTCAAGCTACCACCCACAAACTTCACTTTTTTATTACTATAGGCCAGGAGATCAGACTTCTAAATAGACAATGGGAGTGCGTTTTCACTATTCATTATTTAAATTCCTTTTTGGACTTTGATTGTGTAAGCAAACCAACAAATTGCGTTGCTCCACTTGGTCCACATAGATGGTTGTGCACTTTGGAAATGGGACAAGGCACATATTTATAGGTCAGATGTAGATCTCAGTGCTACAAACTAATCCTAGAGATGGGTTTGTGTAGCTTTGACTAAAGTTTCCACGCTCAAAAGGACCACAAAGACCAAAGGAAAGAGGACATTATAGGAATACTTTACTGATGCATTAATAGAAAATGATCTTGTCTGGTGCAAGGAACCCTTAGAACCACCAAAACTTAGATCTTGTAGAGAAATAAAATTGATCAAACAAAAAGTACCACGGTTTCATGGCACTCACTACACTTTGGAGGGTGACCTAATGCCAAATTTCCATAAGGCTTTTGGCATATTCATTGTAGATATTTGGCACATGATCATGAATGTCAAATGAAATTTAAATCTTTTGGATCAAAACACTTGTCAGGCTTTCCAAGAATGTTAACAAATTGACAACGATAATAGCCTTTAAGTTCTTCCTGCTCTTAAGGTTTATCAGACGTTGCACACGCATTCAAGTGATTTCAATTGCCTGATATGGGATAGTTGCTGCTCAAGCAATTGAAGACAAGAGATGAATTGGTCTTTGGAGGAGGATCATGCGTCCAATTAGGATGAAATAGTTGAGTTTGGTATTAGAACTTCAACACAAAAACTTGTAAAGTTATTCTATGATAAACAAGTAGAGGGGAGGGGAATGATGAAAGGATGTAAAGGTTGAGTTTCTTGAATATTTGCATTTTCTTTCCACCTTTCTTTTCTAATTAATTATTTCAAATGAGGGAGGTCTTAGCCTTAGTGGTCAAATAAAGATAGATAATAAAGAATATGTTTTTAATAGTTTAATGTATGGAATTTAGATCATTCGCTTCATTTTTTATCTCTTAGTGGCATGAAATTTTTTAGGGATAAAGAAAAATTATTTACTACTTATGATACATTCATTTTATTTTTTGTTTTTTTCTATTTATTTTCTTATATTTGATGGAATTCAATTGAATGACAAATTCATAACAATTTTTTAGAAGTGACTAATTTTATAAAAGAGATACAAGGAAAAAAAAAGGTTAGCATAATTACATATGATTTAAAAAAGAGAGAATTAATATTAAAATTCCTAAATTTGAATTTAAAGTTATTCTACTAAAATACTTAATTAAGTTAAAATATCTTTAAAAAGTAAATAAATTATAAAATTAAAATAATTGATATTATAGCATTAATTCTAGAATAATGAAAAATAATTTCTAGAAATTATTTTATATTAGACTCCTCAATCCAAAAAAAAAAAAAACTAACTCCTACGATGAGAAATTAATGTTTTCCATATTAAATATTTCAAGTATAGTGAAGTTCTCAATTTTACAAGCTTGCTCCTTTGCACATGAATCTTCATTGAACTACTTAACTCCATCAAGGTACATCAAAATAGGATTGAATTTCTTTATCTCAATAAAATCAATAGTATTTGGCACTTGAGGTGAATAATCGATATGTTCCTAAGATCTATAGGTATAGGCTAAGATTTAAGAACATGTTTCTTTGTAGAATTAATATTAATGCAAAACAAGAATTAACAAAATATATTTCATCTACAAGTTGAAATCTCTTGAAAACATGGATCTATAGTTTGTAAAGAATCCATATCCATATCCATATGCTTGGTGGTAAAATTAATTGTTTGTGATGAATCATGATCATTATCACTACAATTTTCACAATATCAACTTAATTTTTGATTGACTTGATATAAAATTTCAACATAATAATTAAATTTAAATGATATAAAGTTAAAAAATATTAGATTATATATATATATATATATTCTTAAAAAATTAAGATTGTAGTTAAAAATTAGATCCGACAATAAAATATATATTAAATACAATACACACACATATATAAGTATTTTAAAAAAATTAAAATTTTTTCAATATATAATTTAAAAAATATTATTATGTTATTTTATATTATAAATAATATTTTTGTAAAGAATTTTATAAAAATATATTAAAGATAAATGCAATGTGATAATTGAAAAAATATAAGTTAAAGTATTAAATATAATTACTTGAATAAAAGATATTTATTAATTAAAAATTTTGCTATTTTGCCTATTGGGTTACAAAAACAATAAAATTTTGCACTCAACACTAACATATTCTCCTTATGTTTCTAATAAGTAAATACTCCATCTCTTGTCTACAACCTAATAACCCAATTTTCTTCCTCATCTTATACACATGTTTATCATTTCTTGTTAACCATACCTTATTCAAAAGTCAAATTCACTCCTAGAAATTATAACCTATCACTAAACTTATGTAGCAAAAGAGATTTGCATTTTAATGAGAGATTTTGCTTTCATTAAAGACCTTTTTTTTTTTGCAATAAATTAGATTGATTTTTTTTTTTTTAAAAGAAAGAGAATAAGGAAGTACAATTTTAATACATTAAAAGTGATAGACCAAACAATGACTATAGTTAGACAATAAGAATAATTTGGTTACTAGTACTTGTTTTAAACTCTTGTTGATGTGTTTAAAACACTAAAGGTAAGAGTATTTAGCTTACTCCTTGTGTGAAAGTATTTATATTTTTTAGATGTAATATTTTTACTACCAATAAGTTAAAGTTGCAAATAATGCATAAATGTTAAGATAATTTATAAAAATTTATACTTATTATTACTGTAATTATATTGGAAATATTTTAAAAATAAATTTTCATCAACTACAATATCTCATGCATATTAAATAATTAAATAAATAATAAATTATAATTATAAATAATTTTTGTCACATTCTCAAAAGAATAAAAAAATTGTGTGAAATGGGAGCATATATCTAATATAAAGAATTAAATACATAATTAAGTTTTTTTTTTTAGTTAGGAAAAAAAATGATATCATAGAAATATTAGTAATTACTCATACAAGTTCAATTCAAAGTTGTTAATTACTTTTTTTATTCAATTTCTTTTTTAATAAAGATCATTTTCAAATCTAATAATAACAATTCTAATTTTATTAAAATATTAAAAAAAATTAAAAATTAATTATTAATTTAATATTAAATATTATAAATTATAAAAATATATTAAAAAACTTAAAAATTAAGAAAATGTAGATACATGAATCTATTATATTTATTAAAAAATATATTTTTACTTATATTTTATTTAAATGTAGTGCGAGAACTCAAACTGAGACTAATACAAAAAGAAAAAAAAGGATGGAATCACCCACTAAGCTATTATCTCATGTAGTATATATAACGATCAAAGTCCCTATATCTTCATATGATCACAACCGTTGCAAGCGCATAGCCCCAACAAATATATGTATATATTTCTGTTTTCTGGAGCGTTAGCCTTTCGTTCCAAAACCATTACGTAGGTCGACAGTAATGGATGTTTGGACATGTGATAGATAAAACGAGAGTAGGCAACGAATTTCTCCCGTGAAAGAATCTCTATTTTGGAGTCGCCAAAATTTTCCGAGAATTTTGCAGTACTGGTAACAAAGAGATGGTAAATGTGAAGTTAAAAAATTGTCTAATATAAATAATTAAATATTTATTAAAAATATTTTTTTAATATTAATAAATTATTTTTATTATTTAATTGTAATATTAAAATTTATTTTTTTATTTTGTACATATATAAGAAATTTGTGAAATTTTTAATAATAGTGCAAAGAATGGATTATGGTAAAATTGAAAAAAATAATATGTAAATGAAAATTCATTTATTTCATTGGACAAACAAAAAATTTCAATTGTTTTGACTCCTTCAACTAGAAAAATCTACTTTAGTTCATTAGAATTCACCTAAAGCTTATGGCATAAGAACATCACACTCATTTTTTTTTTATTCTTTATAACCGGTCAAAAATTATTTTATTTACCGAAGAACATGCACAGAATACCCAGTATCAAACCTGCAGCTCAAGTAACAAAATTTGTATACACCCAAAATCAAGAGCCAGTGTTCTCGAGGTTGTCTCGGTTAACCAAATCCAACAATCAAAACTATGTGTCAGAACCCTTATACCCAAAACTGATATATGAGAAAACAACAACCAAGAAGTGAAACGACACAACATCACACCCTGATATTAGGCAGTTAATGTCAAGTATGAAAATTGAGATAACTTATGCATGTTTAAAATCTTGCAAAGTGTACTGGTAAAAATACTCCATCCTCTTGAAGTCGTGTATGAAATCATGGATCATATATTTAAGGAAAAAAAATACATAGATTGCCATTCAACGATTTTTTCACTCTGGGTGGATAAATGGAGATGCTTGCTTAAGATTCAAAGCAACCAGCCAGGCAGTAAGCTACCCTAAGCTAAAGCCAATTACAGCCAGAGCCAACATACAATTTGGAATCTTATGCCCTTTTAGTCGAAGACACAGTCAAATTCACAAATTGAGTCTTCTCCTTCGCCATGTGCTCTTCCACAATTACCTTGTACCTAGAGAAGACCTCATCGATTATGGCTTCCCCAAAGTGGCTAACAAGCAAGGGCTCAGCCACAGCTCTAATGCATTTTGCAACATTGTGCCC
The DNA here is from genome assembly GCA_019804595.1 of Bruguiera parviflora. Classification (NCBI taxonomy): domain Eukaryota; kingdom Viridiplantae; phylum Streptophyta; class Magnoliopsida; order Malpighiales; family Rhizophoraceae; genus Bruguiera; species Bruguiera parviflora. The sequence continues at coordinate 4,331,875 of CM034058.1, forward strand.
ACCGTCTTTGAATCCATCGGGCACATTTAATTCATCAGCATAAGCATTCCAGTTCACTTGAGAAATTTCCAAGCTATCGATTGTGAAAGAGCCTTCTTTTTCAACTTCGGATTTGACTTCCAGCGGAGATGGAGTATAGTGAGGAATGTTGGAATCAAATTTCTCTTCTTCTATGGTTCCCTGCATCGTAAACACAACTAAAAACATTAAAAAAAGGAGTCCAACCCGTATTGATGACGACACCTTTCATATATCTAATTAAGAAATTATTCAATGTCTACCACCCCATTGAAAGAGGGTAGATCAGACTTCATTTTGTAAGAATCACCATGTTGGACTTCATTCCTTACACATGGACTAAAATCTACTTCTAATTCCTCTCTATTTTCATCTTTAAGATCAATATGTGGAGGATCAACATTTTCCTCACATAGGTTCTACCTTCTTCTTGCAGCCATAAGAGTTGCCCTTTTGACTTGTGGGGTAAGAGCATTGGTTTGCATACCTCTATCAAGTTCAATTAGCATCTCAATGCTTTTAGTCATCTCTTTTAAACACCACTTTAGTCTTGTAAAATGTTCTCCATCATCATTATCTTGCCTAGCCATCTCAAGACTAGGCTTTGATACCACTTGATGCAGCACAAACTTTGATGGATTTGTGATTGAATTCATGAAGACGAGGGGTGTTGATATCATCCAACAAGATGAAAGAAACTTAGCTCAGAAAAAAATCAAAATCAAAGCTAAACTCTTAATAGAGAATTCTATTCATGATGAACAATCCAAAAACTAAAACAAATACATATATATCTAAATTAAATACTGGGAACACTCCTCTAAGAATAGAAAAAGCCAAATTAAAGTTCTAATGTAACACAAACATCAATGCATTAATGTTTTGCCAGATTCATTATTTCTTTGACTCTATTAAATATGGTTAACTTTTGATTGGGCTTGGGTTGCATATTGAACTTTATATTGTTGGTTAACCATGGGTTTCATATTGTTCGCTAACCATGGGCTGTTGTTCCCTATCAACTTCTGCTTCTCAATTCTTGAAAATAAGGGTGCCTTGTAATTATTACTTTTCTCACTTTTAGTTTAGCACTCTGATTTATAGATAGTCATAAGTGAGGATTTTGTTCAAACTGGACACAAATTAAGATTGCTTCTAGGTTTTATGTTTCTATTACTATTTTTTGGTTTTCACTGGAACTTGTTGCGATTTAATTATATTATTGTTTTCATCGTTGGATGCTAATCATAAAGGTTGACCATTCATATTGCCAATGAAGATTCTCGAGCTGTGTGTTATGATCTCATTGCTTATCTGCGTACCCATTTTTTTCTAATTTTGCGGTCAAGAAAACTTCTGCAAGCACACGACATTTCTGGCAGTTTGTCTAATGTACCTACATTTTAAAGCAAGTAGATCCAAACTCGAGTCCTTTTATTGTTGTTTTGATGAGAACAATTAAGCAACTTCACACTTGAGAGTAGTTGAGGACTTAGACACTTAGAGCATAATATATGAGTCTGAACTAAGCTTCAATCTCCTTAGAATTATTCTTTCTAGAAATATCAAGCTTCCAGAAATTTGTATGTTTTCAAACCTGTCCCAAAAAGGAAAATTAAAGAAGAAAAAAAGATCCATGAAAGGAAAACCTTTGATATAATTAGCATCACTATAAATCTAGATATGGATTAAGTACAGTAAGTACAAAGAATGAGTTCACTTCTACTCATTTAGGAGGCTGGTGATTTACTGCTAAAACTTAAGGTCCAACACATTTTGGCCCAATAAATTCAAGCATATATGATTTCATCTCTCTCATTAGTCACAACACTCTTACCCAATCCATCTTATCTCATATTATTCCATGGTTTAACATACCTTATTCAAAATTCAAATTCACTCCAAGAAACTAAATTTTGAAATTATTACTAAACTTATGTAGCAAATGAGATTTGCATTTTAATAAAGAACTTTGCTTTCATGAAAGACCCCCCTTTTTTCGATAAATCAAATTGATTTTATTTTAAAAATTAAAAATAGAAAAATACAATTTTAATACATTAAAAGTTGATATGCCAAACAATGACTACAATTGAACAATAAAATTTATTTGCCTACTAGTACTTTTTTCGTTAAATCATCAACAATAAATTTTGAGCTCTTGTTAATATGTTTAAAACACCAACTAATGCTAAAATATAAGAGTTTAGAGACATTATTAAAAATTACTTTGATTCTCCTGAGTCATTTTTCTCATAATATTTCTCCCTAATATTCTTGAAACAAGTGAAAAACTTCTTAAACATATCCTAGGGGACATATTCTTAGCATAGTCCTAGCATATTATCCTGATGCTTTTGAAAAGTAAATAATCCATCCCTCTTCTATATATCATTATATAGTTTATTTAGTATAAGAATATTTGTATGAAACAAATACAAAATTATCTCATTTTTATATGTCATGTTTATCTTTATTTATCTCTCCAAGGATCAAGTTCAAGCACTATGAATGGGCCATTAACCACGAACATTATTTAGAATATGTCGGTTTTGAGTGCAAAATTTTATTGACTTTTTAACCCAATAAGTTCAATGGTAAAATTTTTAAGGCCAAGATCACTCTAACAACACAATTAATTCACATAAACTTGAGATAATCACTCAAAAAAAAAAAAAGTTAAAGAGTTAAACTTGGATGACAAAATAAGAAAATCAACGGTAGAATTAGGGTTGAGGTAGAAAATTAGTTCATTATTATGATCAATTTGGCTAAACCATTTAGGTTTTTTTTTTCTAAGAAAAAAATATAATAACTAAACACAAAAACATGTATAGAACACTTGAAGACAACAAATGAAATTGAAAACAATACTTTTTGAGGTTATGCACTCAAACAAATGAACAAAGCAAGAAAAATCAGGAATGGGTATATTAGCAAGTTTCATTAGTAATGTACTTAATAGATGAACTAAATCAAAATAAATAAAACTCAAGATAACAAATCAAAAAATTAACTAATCCAACCTAATTTAGAGTCATGTTTTGATACTAAGTGATGTGAACCCATAGTTAAGAAACCCACAATGCAATTGTATATAAAACCCAAGGAAAGCCAAACCAATTTTATAAGATGCAAATGACCTTGACTCTAAACTTTTAAAAGCCAAAGAAATGGTATGAAGGAAAGATATGAACACCACACTCTAGTGAATAATAATGTAAGAGTGATAAATTAAGTTAAACGCCAGAAAAATAATTAATTCTTGATAAATTCTTCACTTCTTCAAATAATTGAAAGAGAAAATTTTCACATTTTATTTCACCTAATGATTAGCCCTCTTTAATAATGAAATTAAGTTTATTCATAGACTAAATTAACAATTTTAGAGAAAAAGACAAACTTCCTAAATAGACTAATAACGAATCTATTCCTATTGTTTCTAAGAATTGTTGTAGAAACTCTTATAATCACTTCACACAAAAACCTATTCAGCATACTTATACAATTAATAAAATTTTGGTCCACATTATGATATACTTGGCAATTTTTCCAACTTGAATTATCTTTTTTGACCCAAACTTTTTTAATTAGCCCCCTAAGTGCGTCTTTCATCTTTTTAACTTTTTAACTTGTAAACGTGTCATTAGTTTGTTGTGAATGCATAGTGAATACTTCCATGGACCTTATCACCAAGCTTCAGTTTTGATGATAGAATTGTGTGGTTATAACACAAAGTGCCATTGCCACTGACTTACAACCATTCTCCTCATAAAAGATTAAAAGGCAAAATGCAATGGTATGCATTGTTCTCAAGATTCATGTACCTCAACTGCTTCATTTCTGCCAAAATCTTCGAGAAAGCAACAAGTGGATTGCAAAAACAAGCCTACTGCTCAATAATTGTGGATTGCAAAAGGTTTAACTTATGTTATTAGACTATTAGTTAACATAAGTAGTTGGATCTTTGAGTAATTAACTTCTTACTGCTTCCCCAACAGTCAATTAGTGCCTATAGCTTAACTCATTGTATGCAAGCCAAGGCCTTCCACAACTATTTAGTCTAACATTAGGCTTCACATTGTCGACCAACAGAACGCAAATAATACCTCGAATACAAGGCCTCTTAACAGCGAGTTCTTCTGCATAAATTTCCCAGACTCAACCTACACAATTTTCCCCTCTTTCTCCACATAAAGTGTCCATTACCTTTTCTGAATATACGAGATATAGCCACAACAAAACAATGAGGGATAACAAACATTATTTGGATAATGCGTGAAATGACTATGCTAACAAATCTACAAGAACTTGATCTCCTAAAGACATAATTTGAATTATACTCTTCGCTCACAAAGTCTTCAAAGTCTTGTATTCTATCAATTATTTTTTGGATGCAAGGAATGATGTGCTAAGCAAAGCAATTAGCTTTTCAATTAATGTCTTGTTTCGTTCCGGATCGAGTCGTGGGGGAGGGGGTGTGGTTGGGACGGGCTCGTGCCAGATTGACTTTTGACACCTCTAATTATTTTTATTTGTTTACTTATTACTCAATATTTTCTAAGGTTAGAAATTAGTATAAACAAGGTTTTATCTAAATGGTCTAGTCGATTATTTAGTTATCTCTTTGAGAATTGTTTTCTCTTTTCTAGTGGGGTTTAAGAATACACAAAGAATCAATTGAGTATTAACCTTTTGATCACCTGTTTTTGGTGCTTCTGTTCCGCATCACAAACCCCTTCAGAATTCAGAATTTGCCAAGTGCACCATGGAACGATTGACACATTGGTTGATTGAAGCTGCATCGATCAACTGAACCAAGCCAATAGGTCAACCAATCGATCATCACAAGTGCTCTAGACAACTTATTTAATACTTCCAGAGATCAAGTTTAAAGCTTCGACAGCTAGTTTTTTCTTCTTTTTTTATTTTATCACAATAGTCAGTTGACTTAGGTTCAATGATGAATCTAGAATAACTTTTTAATGGGGTCAAATTTTGTAATGGGAGAAAAAAATAAATGAATAATTTTTAGAAATACATACCATGCATGAGCATCGAAACGACCCAAATACTTTCCGCTAGGCCAAATGATATGTTAGTTATAATATAGCATATATAATATATAATGACAAAGTTATGGGTCTCCCTTAACCGCCCCTCAGCTTCAATATATTTCATATTTATAGATTGAAAGATGCTTTGAGTCTGCAAGAAGTGTTAGATTAAAAGAGATTAAAACAGAGAAAAGCAAGAGTTGCTTTAGAAAGAGAACATTATAGAATTAAAGTCAGCCTAATTAAGACTTTATGAGTTGAAGAAAACATCGTACCTTTGCCATAGGTATTGTATATCTGCCTCTGTGAGTGTGTGAGAGCTGATATGTTGTTGAAGATGAACATCCCTGACTTGAGGAGTCGAATTTATAGGCGACTATGGGAGGCACAGAGGCATGCTGTTGATAACACTGAAACATATGCAGGCATACGACATTTGACAAGGGAAGCTACACTAATGGCCGTTTCACCTTCATCCTATTCACTTGTTTACTATATTAATTTTACTATCAAATTTAATGTTTGAAGTCACTTATTTGATTTTTAAAATCATCAATTGCACTCAATTTTAGTGATTTTTTTATTCCCATATATTTGATTGTGTCTATTCTCCTTATAGGCAATGAATATGCAAGTAAACTCTTAACATAAAACAACAATGTGCAGTGCAAAGTCATAAGCAAAGATATCCATTTCTAAAAAGCTTAATAGATACATAAATAAAGGCAATCATAGATCATGAAGATAAAAATATTTTAAATAATATAAAAATAATATTTGATTTAATGTATAAACATAAAAATTTTATTATTTTATCTATATGTAGGAAATTCTAATATTTTTGTACACTATTTTTTGTCTTATACCATCCAAAGAGTTTGGCAGTGGTTCTGCATACTTCTTCTAGCATTAGATAGGGTTTAAATTCCTATAGTCATGCCTTTACATAAAACATAAAGAGAATTAAGGCGAGTAACTAGTGAGTTTCAAATTTAATATGTCATATTTAAATTTAAGAAGACTCATTTGAAGCAATCATTAGAATAGAGTGGTAGATCCTTCTTTTTAAAGAGGATGAATAAAAAAAAAAGAATGTGTACCTTTTAACTTGAATAGAAAAAATAATAATTAATATTCTTATAATATTTTTTAGTTTAAAAAACTATTATAAAAAATTATGCATTTAACTTTTTATATTAGATATCTTCTCTTAATTTAGATAATTTTATAATTTTTTGAAAAATGTGAAATCAAAGTTTTGAATATATATGTTAGAAAAAATTTTGATTTTTCTTTAATAAACTTACTTTGAGTAATTATCTTAAAATTATATGAATTAATTGTGTATTTAAAGTGATTTCAATATTAAAAATTTAGCCGTTGGGCTTAGTGGGTTATAATGCCAATAAAATTTTGCACTCAACATTGACATATTTTTCTCATGTTTCTGATAAATAAATACTCTATCCCTCCTCTATATCTTATTATGCAGCCTATATAGTATAAAAATATAACAAATTTATATAGTAAAATTATCTTAATTTTATTTCTCATGTTTATCTTGTAACATGTCTATCCAAGGATCAAGTTGGACCACCGTGCATGCACCATTCGTTGTAAACGTCTTCCATGTGTTTGGACGTGGATAGGCCATTCACAGTAGTTTATTAGTCCAATTCCATGAATATATATTATGATTTATGGACGATCGACAAAGCAAGATTCTCCGCACGTTTGCCATCTCTTTGTTACCAGAACTGGAAAATTCTGTGGAAATTTTGGCTTGTCTCTCAACTCCAAAATAGGGCTTCTTTCACGCGTGAAATTCGTTACCTACTCCCGTTTTACTCAGAGTTATCTATCCCATATCCAAACATCCGCTACCGTCGACCTACGTGCTGGCAACGGTTGTGGTCATATGAACAAATTGGGATTTTGATTGTGATATACTATATGAGATTACAGTTTAGTTGGCGATTCGATTTTTTTTTTTTTGTCTGTTTGTATTGGTCTGAGTTTGAGTTCTCGAACTACTGCTCGCCCCCTAATAAACGGAAAGCCACCCAATTTGAATGTGACTAGCGCCTAGAAATTTAATGTCAATCAAGTTGTTCGTCTTATTGTGAGTGCCTAGGTGATAAAAGCAAATCTTTATATCGTGATAAACATTGTCTTTTACTTCTTTCTCTCTCTGTGTGCCAGGGATATTCATCTTCCACAAAATATCGCCTCTTAAACGTATCCTGGGGGGCATATTCCTAACATATTCTCCTCATGCTTTTGATAAGTAAATACTCCATCCCACGTCTATATATTATAATGCAGTTTATATAGTATAAGAATATGACAAAATTTGTACGGAACAAAGCAAAGTTAGTTTAATTTTATTTGCCATGTTTATCTTGTACATATCTCTCCAAGGATCAAGTTGGACCACTGTGAATGGACCATTCATTGTGATACCGTCTCTTTGTTACCAATTAGGTGAGTATGATTTGAACCAGTAGAATGTGTTCGGTGTAGTTACATAAATAATAAATAGTTGAGAGATAGAGTATTTACATATCAGAAACATGAGCAGAATATATCGGTTTTGAGTACAAAATTTTGTTGGCCTTTTAACCCAATAAACTCAACGGCAAAATTTTTAATATCAAAAGGACACAATTAATTAATTTAATTTGGAGATAATCATTTAAAGTAAGAGTATTTATGAAAAAAAAATCAAAATTTTTTTAGTATGCATATTTAAAATTTTTTACATTTAAATTAAAATTAATAATTTATTGATTTATAATTATATTAATTTTATTAGTTACAATTTATATATCTGAAATTTTAGTTTGAATTATTTTGATATTTTATTTTATTTTGTCATTAAAAGGATAAGAAAATACTTAAACTCATCTCATATTTTACTTTTTTTTAACTTTACTTTGTCATCTTGTGATTATTTTTTTATTTATATTTTCTAATATATTTACAATTTTATGGATTAAATTTAAATTAATCTTATTTATTATTATTATTTTAATCTTTCAAATTTACTTTTACATATAAAAGTTTTACTTTTATTAAAGTATTTACTTCTTTTTGATATAATATTTTCATTATTAATAAGCTAAAATTACAAATAATATATAAATTTTGATGTGTCATGTATATTAAATAATTAAGCAGATAATAAAATATAATAGTAATTAATTATAAATAATTTTAGTTGCACATACTTCTAAGTATTAAAAAATTACTTAAAGTGGGGGAAGATAGTCAATATAAAAAGTTAAATACATAATTTTTTAAGGTAAGTATTTTTTTTAGTAAAAAAATACATTATAAAAATATTAACTATTATGTTTGTAAGTGTAAATCGAGGGTCACCTATTAATTTTTTAATTCAATATCCCCTGTAATAAGGACCCACTATTCTCGCAATAATAGTTCTCAACAAATTTCCTCCAACTCTGCTGTAACATTTTGAATCTAAAATCTCATAAATGGGCTCATCTTGATTCCCTTTATCTTTTAAGGAGGGGCACAACTAAGGGGATTCAAATTCAGATTGAAACTGAAAGATATACATCAAATTACCACTAAATTTCCATTTCAAATAGTATAAGATAGGCTTTTTAATAGATGACATAATCAAATAAAAAATAATAATGTATAAAAATATTGGAGTTAACCTTAATCTCTCCTCGCGACTTTGCAATCAAATGTTCGTGTCAAATCAATGTTGGTGCCCATGCATCATAGCTAAGGAGTTAAGGAAAATGGAACAATTTTATAATTCCTGAACTAATGTTTTGTAATTAAATATTTTGATCAACATATTATTAAAAAATAAGTATGCATTTCGAACTGAAAGCTCTTTGGTTTCATGATTTGTTACGAGTGTGATTTTCACATGCCGTATGTCTGCATATGTTTCAGTACTATCAACAGCATGCCTCTATGCCTCCCATAGTCGCCTATAAATTCGACCCCTCAGGTCAGGGATCTTAATCTTCGACAACATATCACCTCACACACACTCACAACGGCAGATATACAATACCTATGGCAAAGGTACGATGTCTAATTATGTTTTTTTGACAGAGAGAGAGAGACTCTAATTTGGTGCAAGTGCACCTGTGCATAATTTTATACTGCAGGTGCAAGCTAAAGCGGAACCTGTCGTCAAGATAGGGCCATGGGGCAGAGATCTTGACGCCGACAATTGGAGCTTTCAGATTCCAGAAGATGGGGACATTAAGGCCATTACAATTGCCACCGGGGCTGTTCTTGATTCACTTGTCTTCACTGTCCAAGACGCAAGTGGGGCAATCCAGACCCTTAAATATGGCGGTGCCGACCCTTAAATGGCATTTACCTCAAATTTGGGAACGGCCTTACGGCCACGAGGAAGATAATCCGAATGGGATCACTACGGATACGGTGAAATTCTCTAGCCCTCCAATGGAGAATGCTGAAATTGCTGGGTTTGTTGCATATTCTGGTCACTATATTCAGAATATAGGGATTTATATATGGCCTAAATCATCAACTGATGCGTGAAGTTGAGCATGCTAAATTAAAAAGAATAATAATAATAAAGTATTGGTACTGTAACAAATATGGAATTCAAAGACTTCATGGACAGACTTGAACCTCGGCCTGCATTTCAAAGCATGTGCCTCATTTTTAGTAAGCTTACCATGGTCTCATGTTAATTTTTTAAGCAATTTGTTTTGTTTAAACTTCTACCCTCTCATCCTAGCAATTGCAAATATCTTCAAGCTTGGTTTCTTCTTTGGACATGACAAAGACCAGAAACTTGTGAATTTTTTGAGTGGATTGATCCCCCTATCTTTCCAAGGACATACCAAAATATTCTAGGACTGTTAAGAAGGGTAACCATTGCTGAGAATGCAACAATTGAAGAAAGAAGGTGTGCATGGTGTATTTTGATCTTCCTAGTTTTCACATGAGTGTTGTCCCTAATTGTAATTGAAAGGAGTAGTAAATAGGGGAGAGACATAGGTTGGGTTGGAGGTAGTGTTAGCATTGGAAAAAGGGACCTTCGCTTTGTTCATGGTGGGAAATAAGAAGTAGGTTTTGTTTTGTAGATGTTTAAGTTGGTTTAAGATGGTTCATATTTTGGAGGTCTCCTTTGTAATTGCAATATACTTGCAAGGTTCACATTTACATTTTGGTTTTTGTAAAATTTGAACTTTCACATGGAAGGTTTAAGATTTGTTTCCTATGCAATGAAGCTATCTATTATACCTTGAGTGTACACTGAAACTTGATTAGCTACAATTAAAAAATGTAATTGGGGCAATAAATAATATATAAACATGAAAATGGAAGCATTTAGGCAACACTGGCAGTTTGCATTCAAATTAAAAGACTATTGTCATATAGATTTTGCATCCTTGGTATACCAAGTTACAAATTGCTTCCAACAAAAACAAACTTCTTTCAAAGGAATAAAACCTAACTACCTAGCACAAAAGCAAAATGGAACATATGACAAAATCTTCAAACTAAAATAGAACTTCTTGAATCAGTTGTTGATGTTTGACTCTTGAGTACTAGCACCATGCATTGGATCTATTGTAGAAGCTGGTTCATCAACATTATTAATGTCCATTCTTATCCACTAGTCCCTTTCATCTAGCAATTGTTGATGATAGATTATAATTGGACCTTGTCTCAAAATGGGAACTTGGGCAATGGCCTTTTTGCTGTTTTTGGGCTAATTGCATAAATTAGGAAAAAATATAAACAACAAAGTGCAAAATGAAAAATAATAAAATATTTACTAATAAAAGTGATAACACATAATGGTCTTGCTAACTTGTAAGCAAGAGGAAGAGTTGGTCCATTTTTGCAAGCCTTTTGCTTATGACCTATTTGATGACATTTTCTGTAAGTCAGGATAATACCTCTCTTGAACAGTTACCAATGTAACTATATGCCTCATCATTAGTTTTGATTCTCTATATTTTTGGCCTACTCATCATTATTATCACAAGTGGTAGATAAATTGGGTCTTTGCCAATTTTATCCCAATAATGTTGCCCTTGAATGGGATTCATCATCGTTAAGTATAACTCCAATACTTCTACATGTACCACTTATACAAATAATTAATAGGTGCTTTATCCCTATTTAGAATAGCAGCTATGGCATGGTAACAAAGTATCCATGAAACATCTTATACCTTGCAAGAACAACTCCTTTTTTTTTGGTCAACCATATACCTTACCCCCTTATGAACAATTTCATGAGCATTAACTTAATTAAAAAAAACTTCACACTCAAAGTTATCTTCTTTTGCCCAATTTAGTTTCCATCTAATTTCATAACCAAAATCATCCTTCCATTTATTATATACATCTTTATTAGTCTTCAATCTTTTCATCACAATCAACTTGATGTTTCAAGCATTGATACAATACACTCGATTCTAGCCCTCACAATCCTTTCATTAAATGCTTCACATAAAATGTAGTCAACAATATCACACTTCAAGTCAATTTCGAAGTATGTTCTGCACCATTTTTCAAAAGGGTTCTTCAACTTGTTTGGATGAGCATATAAAGATTTGTAGCATGTTCTACACCAATATTTGCTAAGTTTATGGACTTTGCACATTCCCAAAATAGTTTGTGCAATTCATTCCTTCGATGAATTCTTCTCCATTAAGCAAATATATGTCTTGCATAGTATATGTGCTTTGTAACATAGTCAAAGGTAAATTACTTTCAATTTACTTCTTAATTGATTAGTAACTTTCAATTTATTTCACACTTGAATGATGAACTTTCAATTTACTTCATAATTAAGGCATAACTTTTAATTTACTTCATGATTGAGTTAGTAATTTCAATTTAGTTCATACTTGAGACATTAAGTTTCAATTTAGTTTAAAATTGAATGCTTTGCATAACATGCAAATCAATCACCTAAACATCAAGAAGAATAATGTAACAACAAAGATAACAAAAATATAATAGTGGCCTAGCAACTTATAAGGTACTTATCTAAGATGAGACCTCATTTATCTCCATAATGCATATAAATATTTACGTTAAGTAAGTTCATAAATTAAGTCCACATCGAAGCAGTCTATCTCTTAATCACTACCCAAGCTATTGGAAACAATTCTTTATTTTTTTGTAATAACAATAACATATCCATGTGTAGTATATAGTTCATATCATTTTCACTTTCATTGCTATTTAAATAAAAAGTTGATTTTTTTTAATTCTTAATATTCCATCACTAGATTTATTTATAAATTTACTATTTGTGTTTGATATTTCTTCAATTAAATTAAGAATTTTACTCTTAAATTTTTCTTCTACATTTAAGGCTTGTACATTTTCTTTTAATTTACAATGACTTTTATAATGTCCTAATTGTCTACATATATAGCAAATGATATATCTTTTTTTAGTTTGAGTTGCTTTTTTTTTTTTGTTTTTGTCCAAACTTATTTGGTTTATTAGATTTATAAAAGGATTTATCAAGTATGTTGTTATACTTTTTTCTTTAAAATTTTCTAAAATTTTTATTTTTGTTCTTCCTTATCTTCTAAGGTACTAATCTTATTTCATAATAATATTGATAACAAATGATTCTAACTCTTTTCTACTTATATGCAATTCATTTTTTTTCTTGTAATTTTAATCAATTCATATTTACAAAATTTCATTATTTATATATGTAATAGTTTTTCCTTATGCTAATAAATAATATAGTATATTCCCATTACCAAAATTTATAATTCTTATTTTAAACTTTTTAGTAAATAATTTTAATAATCCATAATGAATCATTTTTTTTAAAAAAAAATGAGTAGTTACAATATCTCCTAGCAAAAACTTAGGTTAAAAATATATCCTTGTGCCATCTAAGGTCTTTTGTAGGTATGCAACTTAAATTCAAAAGTATTTCCAAAGTTTTTTGTTGGAATCAATTTAAATCTCTAATAAAGTGTTCATAGATTGTATAAAATAAAAGTATCATTAGCATTTCTTTTTATTTTGTTTTTATTTACACATTAGATGTTCCTTTAATATGTATACGACTAGCAACTTGTTTAGGTGCATTTAATACTTATTTTCTTTCATTATCTATTAAATAATTATAGTAGTAAATTTGATAATTATGTTCCTTCAATAATCATTCTACCTTTTTTTTAATATAGTAGTAAATTTGACTAGTAAATTATTAGTTATGACTTTATTTGAGTTTTCTCTAACTCGATATATTGTTATCACTATTGTCATTTATTGTAAAACATTGTTAATATTCTATTCACTTAATCCATTTATGTTCCATTCATATACATTACTTACATCAAAACTCATATATATTAGATAAGATTATTCTTCACTAGCTATACCGAGAAATGATGATTTATTATAAAAATATTTTATTTTTTTTTTATAAAATTGTCTTTTGTTATTATGTTTTTTTATTTATAGTTAAGTCTCTTCAAATTATTATGCTAATTTTTCTATTTCATAATTTGTTTCATTATCCTTTATTAAAACTTGTATTTTTTTTTTTTTAAATTTCATCTTCACTTTTAATTTTTAAGGCTTTTGTGTTTTTCAATATTTTTTAGAAGATCCTTAAACTTTGTACCTAATGTTATTCAATTTTTTATTAGTATCTCGAATGGTGTAAATGACAGTTTAGATGTAACTATTAATTTTTCAGAAGATTACAAAATGCTATATACTAATACATGAATTTGTTGAGCAATAATGTTTAATGTTATAATTGTATAATTATTTTAATTTTATATATTTTTAATATCTTTTTGGCTAATAATCATTAAACTGAGATCTAATTTTAATATTTTAAAAGGAGGTGTTGTCATAGTTTTATTAATATACTTAAATTTATATTCTTTCCTAAGAGAATATATATATATAATCAACGAAGGAAATATATATATATTTTTAAATTATTAAGTTCTTCATAATATTTTTCTTTAACTATTAATCTTATTTAAATCAAAATTATCATTTTCAATCAATCTTAACTAATTAAAAACTACATACCATTATGCATAGGTGAAAGTGAGGATGATTTATTTTTACTTAATTTAGTTTTGGTGGTGTTTATTGTTTTGTAATATAATTGTTGAATATTTTGTTAAAATTGACTACTAGATACTGCTAATAAAAGCATACTTGTTATTAAGGTTTTCAGAAGAGAAAAAAACATATGGTAAAACTAACATATGAGGTGACGTTTAATGAAAGTCAAATTCCTACCAAGGCTTAACCCATAGCTATGAGGCCAAGGTATTTAGAAATCTATAAAAAAGAAATAAATAATCTTTTAAAGAAAGGGCTTATCAGAAAAACTAACAGCCTATGTAGTTGCTCAACATTTTATTTTGGAAATGCTGTAAAATTGGAGTGAGGAGTTCTAAGACTAGTTATTAACTATAAGCCTTTAAATAAGGCCTTGAGATGGATTAGGTATCTTATAGCTAATAAGCAAGATTTACTTAACAGCCTTGATAAAGTCCTAATATTTTCAAAATTTGATATGAAATTTGGGTATTGGCAAATCCAAATTCATGAAAAGATAAATATAAAAACAACATTTACGGTATGATTCAAGCACAATGAATGAGATGTAATGCCTTTTGAGTTATAAAATACACCCTTTGAATTTCAAAAAATTATGAATGAAATATTTAATAGTTATGTAGTATTTAATATTATTTATATTAATGATGTGTTAGTATTTTCTAACACCATAGAATAACATTTTAAGATTTAAACCTATTTTTAAAAGTTATTGAAAAAGCCAGATTAGCTATATCCGCTAAAAAGATGAAGATATTTCAAACTAGGGTCAAATTCTTTGGTTACTTCATTGAAAATGCTACTATTATTCTTATTGACTAAGCAATTGAGATTGCCTTTAAATTTCCTAATGAAATTAGAGAGAAACAACAATTGCAAAGGTTTTTAAGATGTTTGAATTATATTTTAGAATTTTATAAAAAATTAGCTTATGATACTAAGCCTTTATTTGAAAGATTAAAGAAAAATCCTTTTGAATGTATAGATGAGCATACTAAGGTAGTTAAGAAAATAAGATTGAAAACAAAAGGATTACCATGTTTATCCTTTTTTTATCCTAATGCCTTTAAAATAATTGTAACTAATGCATTAAATAAAGGTTACAGATCAATCCTTAAAAAAAGGATTAATTTAAAAGAATCGCTTGTTTGCTTTACTTCAAGAAAATTAAAAGGAGCTAAAGTTAATTACTCTACTATTAAAAAAGAAATCTTAGGTATTAGGCTATGTATTAAAATATTTGAAAGTGGCTTTTTAAATCAAAAAATTCTCTTAAGAATTGACTATAAAGTAGTAAAAGGTTTCCTTATTAAAAATGTTAAAAGCATCACCTCCAAACAAAACTTTGCTAGATGACAAGGAATATTCTCTGTGTTTGACTTTGATATTGAGTTTATTAAAAGAAATTCTAATTCTTTACCAAATTTTCTAACTCATCAATTTTTGCATGGAACTAAGAAATGAGTAAAAGGCCTCTTATCATTAATTCACTGACTAAAGGTGCAAAAGGAATGGAAGTTGATAAACCTCATAATGATGCTTATAAGTGAGCTTTGAATAAATCTATTACATATCCTTTAATTCCTAAGTACATAGATTTTTTTATGTGTTATTATAAATAATTACACCCAACTTAAACCTAATGAGGTTATACAATTTTATCTTATAGAAGATATATGTCCTTATAGTAATGCAAAGGATTGCTTGTATTATTAGTAGATATTTCAAGAAACAAGCTTGGTGGCAATTAAATCCATAACGAGAGGATTTGGAAATGGATTTGGTTATGACTTTAGAGATTAGGCCCATGCTAAATTCAGGGTAAAGAAAATTCTTTATCTAGAGAATTGGCAGGTAGATCTCTTTGGCTACTAAGAACTAAATGAATGGTGAAAGGTTAAAATCTACAATTATTTTGATTATATCAAAGCATAAGAAAAAGCCTTATTATATGAAAATAAGCAAAGGAAATTTAGTTGATTTATTCAAATACATCTTTCAAATGACCCAAAAGATTTCCAAATTGATTTAAAACTAGTTCTTTAAGTGGAGTTTTCATCATTTAATTCTACCCCATAAATTGAGAACTATTTACAAACGATTTTATGAAGTAAATGAAGAGGTTAAAGATCACTTATTAATGTTTGCAGCAGTATTATGTTCCATGGATTATTAAATGGGACTATACTATTATGGCTAAATAAGCTAATAACTTAGATGATGACATTAGATGTATTCCAGAGCTAGCAAGAGGGATTAATATTTAATAGTGGGAAAAATTTAACTTTTTTTATGATGGAATCTACATAGGAAAAGGAGTCATCCGTATAAATGCCTACTAATCCAAAAGATATATTAAAGACTTTAATAGAGTTTGTGTCAAAAGAAGGTTATTAGAAATGATGACTACTTTGCTCCAACCAAATGAAGACACCATGGTTGACCAAGCTGAGAGCAATCAAAAGTACCTCAATGATGATATTATATATATATATAGGGCTATAATACTAATTTAAATATGCTAATATAAATGAAGACAATAGAGAAAAGAGCAGAAAACTTACAAAAATAAAGTTTTCATTGAACACTACAAGTCTTTACAAACTTTAAATTACCAAGATAGGATAAGAGAGATATTAGGAAAGAAGCAGATTGGACTTTTCCTCCCTTAGCCTATGAGAGGTCTTATATATATATAGAAAAAGGTGATGACCATTATAGGAGGAATCTACTTTTCAAAATGGAATGCTCAATTATTTTTCATTATCCTCCACCTTTCCTAAAGTAGCTTTATTCTTGTCCACCAAAAGTTACTTGTTTTTTTCCTTTTATAATTTGTATGGATCCTAGGAAACTTGCATAATATCATCATTAAAGTGCTTCTGACTATTATTGTGTGACCTCATTAGGTCTAAATTGGGTGTAATTATTTTAAATAGCACATAAAAAATCTATGTGATTAGGAATTAAAAGGTATATAATGAATTTATTTGAAGCTTGCTCATAAGCATCATTATGAAGTTTATCAGCTTCCTTTTCACTCACACCTTTAGTTAGTGAGTTAACTGACCTTGATGGGATTGGGGCCCTTGTATAAGAGGCCTTTTACTCACTTCTTCGTTCCTTGTAAAATTTTATGAGTTACAAAATGTGATAAAGAATTAGAATTTCCTTTAATAAGCTCAATATCAAAATCAAGCAAAGAGAGTATTCCTTGTCATATAGCAAATATTTGGTTAGAGGCAATGTTTTTAACATCTTTAGTAAGAGCATTTTTTTCTTGCTTTATAGTCAATTCTAAAAAGAAATTTTTGATTTAATAGGTCATTTTCAAATTTTTAAATACATAACATAATACCTAAGATTCCTTTTTTAATAGTAGAGTAATTAACTCTAACTCCTCTCTATGCATATGAACTAAAGTGAATGAGCTATTCTTGTAAGTTAATCCTTTGTTCAAGGATTCCTCTATAGCCTTTATCTAATACATTAGTTTCAACTATTTTAAAGGCATTAGGATGAGGAAGGATTAAACACAACAATTCTTTTGTTTTCAATTTTATTTTCTTAACTACCTTAGTATGCTCATCTAACCATTCAAGAGGATTTTTCTTTAATCCTTTAAATAAAGGCTTAGCATCATAAGCTAATTTTTTATAAAATTATAAAATATAATTCAAACATCCTAAAACCCTTTATATGTTTTGTTTCTCTCTAATTTCATTAGGAAATTTAGAAGTAGGCTTGATTGCTTAGTTAATAGGAAAAATAGTACTATTTTTATTGAAGTGTCCAAGGAATCTAACCCTTGTATGGAAAAACTTAATTTTTTTAACCTATATGGCTAATCCAACCTTTTTAATAACTTTTAAAAATAAGTTTAAATACTTAAAATGTTGCTTTATTTTGTTAGAAAATATAAACAAATCATCAATATAGACAATAATAAATGATATATAAGTACTAAATATTTCATTCATAATATTTTGAAATTTAAAGGGTGCATTTTTTGACTCAAAAGATATTACATTTTATTCATAGCATGTGAATGGTACTATAAATACTATTTTATACTTATCTTTTTCAAGAATCTAGATTTGTCAATACTTAGATTTCATATCAAATTTTGAAAATATTTGGGCCTTATTAGGTCTATTAAATAAAATTTTCTTATTACATATAGGATACCTAATCCATCTTAAGACTTTATTTAAACGCTTATAGTTAATAACTAGTCTTAGAACTCCTCACTCTAATTCTATGGCATTTTTAATATAAAATGTTGGACAACTCCATGAGCTGTTACTTTTTCTAACAAGTCCTTTAAAATATCATATATTTCTTTTTTACTTATAGTTATAGGTAAAGTCTTGGTAGGCATTTGACTTTCATTAAAAGTCACTTTGTATGGTAGTTTTACCATATGTTTTTTCCTATCCAAAAAGCTATTGGGATTTCTAAATAGACTATTGTTTTTAACCTCTTTTATATTTCTATATCTTAATTTGAATAATAGGAGTCTTAATTTTCTCTTATAAATGTTTATTCCTCCATTCTAAAGAGATTGAATAAATCTCTCTTTCCCTTTTATTATTTTTTAAAGTAAATCTATCTCTTTATTTTGAAGAGTCAATATAAACTTAAATATAATAAGCTTTCCATTTATTTCTAAAAAAATCTCTTTATCAATTGGAAAAATATCCCCATTTGTCTCAAAATTAAACAAAGTAAAAAATTCAGAAGAAGACTACTGTTTAAAACTATTATTCAAAGAATTAAAAATAATCATTCTCGTTTAAAAACTAGAGGAACAATAAAACCTTTTATTATAGAGCTTAAAGTTGAAATTAATTAGTTAAAAACTGAGGTAAAAGAATTAAAAGGAAGAGTAATAATATTAGAATTAGTATCCAAAGAAGGTAATGATCTTTTCAATCCTTTAGATATTTTAGAAACTTCCTTAAAGGAAGAACTAAGTACTCTTCAATATATTAATTTGATAAATTGAGTCATTACTTCTAAATGGAATACTCAGATCATAATAGTGGTCAATAAAGAATATATCTTTTCTACAGTAGCCTTAATTGATTCATGCATTGATATGAATTGTATTAATGAAAAAGTTGTCCCTTTAAAATACTTTTAGAAACAACAAAAATGTTAAACACTACCATAAAAGTAAGCTTGTTATTAAAAACAAGTTATCTTAAGTTGTTATTTACAATGATGGGATCTATATTGAGATTCCATTTATATTGGTTAAGAACCTGTCTCAAGATGTAATTTTGGGAAATCATTTTCTTTATATGCTATATCCTATTAAAGAAATAAATGATAAAGGGATTTTCGTAAAAATAAATGGAAAGCATATTAGCTTTAAATTTATATCAACTCCTCATTTCAAAGAGATAGATTTACATTAGAAATCAATAAGAAGAAATGAAAGTTTTATTCAATCTCTTTAAAGTGAAGTAAAGGGTAAACAACTTCAAGAAAAAGGTTAAATATCCTATTATTTAAAATAAAATACAAGACATACATACAAGGTTTGAAACATTAGTCTATATAAAGATCCTTACTACTTTTTGGGATAGGAAAAGGCACATTGTAAGACTACCTTAAGAGGTGACCCTTAATGAAAGTCAGATTCTCACTAAGGCTTGCCCTATAGCCATGGGACCAAGACATTTGGAAACCTTTAAAAAGGAGATAAATGATCTCTTGCAAAAGGGGCTTATTAGAAAAAGTAATAGCTTATAGAGTTGTCCAACAATTTATGTTGAAAATGCTTTTGAAGTAGAATAGGGAGTTTTGAAATTAGTTATTAATTATAAGCCTTTAAATAAGACATTATGATGGATTAGGTATCTCATTCCCAACAAAAAGATTTATTAAATAGGTTTTGATGAAACTCACATATTTTCAAAATTTGAAATGAAATCGAGATTTTGGCAAATCTAGATTCGTTAAGAAGATCGGTATAAAATGACATTTACAGCTCCACTTGGACATTATGAATTAAATGTAATGTATTTTGGGTTAAAAAATGCACCCTTTGAATTTCAAAAAATCATGAATGAAATATTTAATACTTATACAACATTCATTATTGTTTACATTGATGACATGTTAGTATTTTCTAATACAATTGAACAATATTTTAAGCATTTGACCCTTTTCCTAAAGTTATTGAAAACACAGGTCTTGCTATATCAGTAAGAAAGATGAAGTTATTTCAAATGAAGGTTAGGTTCCTTGGTCACTTCATTGAAACTAGTACAATTATTCCTATTGACCTAGCAATTGAGTTTGCTTCTAAATCCCTTGATGAAATTAGGGAAAAACAACAATTACAAAGGTTTTTAGGATGATTAAATTATATTTCAAATTTTTACAATGAATTAGCTTATGATGTTAAGGCTTTATTTGAAAGGCTAAAAAAGAATCCTCTTAAATGGAAGGATGAATATACAAAGGCAGTTAAGAAAATAAAATTAAAATCTAAAGAACCACCCTATTTTGCCCTATCTCATCTTGATGCATTCAAAATAGGTTAAATTGATGCATCAAATAAAAGATATGG
Organism: Bruguiera parviflora; assembly: GCA_019804595.1. Lineage (NCBI taxonomy): Eukaryota > Viridiplantae > Streptophyta > Magnoliopsida > Malpighiales > Rhizophoraceae > Bruguiera > Bruguiera parviflora. Next base: position 4,352,637 of record CM034058.1, read on the forward strand.
AGGAGTCCTAAGCAAAGGATTAATTTAAAAGCATAATTAGTTCACTTCACTTTTGGTGTCTAAAATGGAGTTAGAGTTAATTACTCTACTCTTAAAAAAGAAATTCTAGTTATTGTGTTATGTATTCAAAAATTTGAAAGTGATTTATTAAATCAAAAGTTTCTTTTAAGGATTGATTGTAAGGTTGCAAAGGACGTCCTTACTAAAGATGTTAAAAATCTTGCTTTAAAGCAAATTTTTGCAAGATGGCAAGGAATACTCTTTGTATTTGATTTTGAGATTGAGTTTATTAAGGAAACTTCTAATGCATTACTAGATTTCCTAACTCGTGAGTTTTTGCAAGGAATTAATCAATGAGTAAAAGGCCACTAGTGCAAGGGCCTTAGTCCTTAGCAAAGTTGGTTAAATCACTAGTTAAAGGTGCAAATATAAGAACAAAAAAAGCTGATAAACTTTAAGATAATGCTTATGAGTGTGCCTTAGATAAAATTATTGCATATCTTTTGATTCCAAAGCATATAGATTTTCTATGTACTATAGAAAATAATATGCACAACTCAGGCCTAATGAGGTTGCAAAATTTTATGTTAAAGATAATATGTTTCCATAAATTAATGTGAAAGATTGCTTGTATTATCAATAGATACTTCACAAAATAGGCTTAGTGGTTATTGAACCCATTGAAAGATAATTAGGAAGTAGCTCTAGTTGTGGCTTTAGAGATTAGGCTTATTCTAAATTTAAGATAAGATAATTCTTTCTCTAGAAAACTAGCTAGCTGATCTCTTTGGCTATTGTGAATTGAAAGAATGGTGGAAGGTTAAGACCTTCAACTACTTTGACTATATTGAAGCATGGGAGAAAGCTTTAATATATGAAAATAGACAGAGAATTTAGTTGGTTTATTTAGATACATCTTCTAAATGATCCAAAGAAATTTTCATACTGGTTTAAAACCTAGTTTTTCAAATGGGGTTTGCATCATCTAACTCTACTCCATAATGTAAGAACTATTTATGAATAGTTTTATGTAGCTAATGAGGAAGTTAAAGATCCATTATTAATGTTCACTACTTGGTATCATGTCTTATGGATTATTAAATGGGATTATGTCATTAAGGCCAAACAAATGAATGTTTTAGATATGGACATTAAATAGGTTACATGACTAGTTAGAAGGATTAATATCCATTGGTGGGAAATGTTTGATTTTTTCAATGATGGAGTCTACATAACAAGAGGAGTTGTCTATATTAATAGACCTAAGGCTCCACCACCAAAACCAACTCCAACCTCTCCTGAAGAGATACTAAAGACTTTTATAGAGTCTATGTCAAAGGAAAAGTTATTGGAAATGATGGCCAACTTGCTCCACTCATCTAAAGACTCACAAACGAATCAAGCTAAAAGTAGCCATAAGCACCTCAGCAATAAAGATATGATGCAAGATTCCCAAGATTAATATGAGCTTTAAAAGACAACTATTGGTGGAGAAACAAACCATTTTAATAAAGGTGGTGGACAGGTGGGTCAAGACAGCTTTAATAAAGCTAAAGTAAAGCAATAATTAAGTGTCAGGAAAAGTGTGAAGGGAGTATAATAATAAAGCATCTACTTTGAAAAAGAGATTCCTTCCAGGACAATAATATGTCTAACAAGTGTCAATCATTACCTTTTCTATAGGTATAAAAAAGGATAGACTCTTCCTTTCTCTCTCACTTGTAAAATTCTTTTTCTTTTCCGAAAGCTTGCAACAACGTTCAATATTTAATGAAAGCTTTATTCCTATAAGTTTCTTATCTTTTTTCTTTTATATAATAGTATGCGTATTTTAGTTATGTGTTTGTTTATTTTATTACTACTCGTTATTATCTCTTCTCTTTAATAAAATATGCATAGTATTTTAGTTATGTGTTTGTCTATTTTATTAGCTATGTTTGTTTATTTATTAGCTGCTTTTGTGCCATTAGAACGGTATCAAAGCCTAACCTAGGTTCCAAGTGATTATCCCATAAGCTTGATCTTTTAGGTAATCTTGAAGGTCTAAATTCATCTATGACTCATTGTTGAAACCCTAAGACGCATTGCCTTTGTACTTGCTATTGCTGTGTTAGTGTGATAAGCTTATTTCATAAAATGTTGACAGTGATATGACTAGTTATGGATAGACTAAGACCAATTAGATTATTTAGAAGTAATAGTTTAGCTAAGGATAGGAGTATATTTTCTAAAAATAAAAAAAAAATAATTAATGAAAATTTAAATAATAATTACTTACAAAACTAGACTTTTCCTTCCTCTTTTTCTTTCTAAGTTTATAAATAAGGAAGTTTCTTTTTGAAAGTTGATTATGTTATAAAAATTGTTGAACAATTATTACCCTTAACTCAGGGTTATAATGATTTCTTTTTGTTATCATAGGAGCTTATTAGTTCACACCAATAGAAGTATAAATTTCTTTATATTGGTATGGTATAGGTAGCATTAAGACCTATTACTAGACTGGGTTTAAATAACTATGCAATTATATGTGTCAGGGATAAAAGAAAATCATTTTCATGACTCCTTATTAGGAGTTAAATTCACACTAAGTGATGGACCTTTTTAGTTTTTTTGCTTTTCAAATTTTACTTTCTCATTGTCAAATCAAAATTTAATGTATGCCTTATGTTTGGATATTAAAACTGAAGGATTTGACATGATGCCTACTTTAGAGAATTTAATCCTTATTCACAAGATATATTATAAGGTAATGAACACCATAGTTCCTAAAATCAAGGAAATTCCAACAAGATATATTGATAAAGGAACCACTACATTATTTTTGACCAATAAGTCAAAATCTAATGTAATGATTCCAAAGATTATAACATGGGATTAGGTTAAGTTACCTAAAAAATAGGTCTCAAAAAAGGCTATTGAACCTATTAATCAAATTCATAGATAAGTTGAAAAAGTTACTGAATATCAAGATGGAGATGTTGAAATTCGATTTGCTCCATCCATAAGTGTAAGGGTAAACCTTAAAAAGGGTAAAGAAAAGGTTAAGCTTAGATATTCTACCTCTTTAGTACCCATCATTGAGTTAGATGGTATTTGGAGAACAAAAGAGCAAGTTAGTTAACCCCATTATAAGGCTGACTTTCTCCCCTCAACTTTGGCCACTATAGTTAATGAACCATAAGGTACATCTAGTTAGGCCTATAGGCCCAAATCTCCTTCTTATGTGGATATGGGCTATCCAGATGAAGATAAGAGTCTATACGTCTTGGAAAGAGTTAGTGAAATTAAAGAAAAGTTATGAGAGTTAGTTTTCTCTCCTAAAAATATTTTAAAAAGAAAATGATTTTTTATTGCTTTTGATGGAAAATAAAGAGTAGTTTGGCATAAATGCCATAAAATATTTGTCAAAAAGATGGAATTAGTAAAATAACCAATTGATATATTCAATTACTTGGAAAAGGTTTATAAACTCAAGGAAAAACCATTTCCAAATTTTTCTACCCCAAAAAAGCGTATAGTTCTTGAAAAAACATATCAAAAATACATTACACAAAGAGGTACTGGGTTAATTTTGTGTAGCCTCCTACACTCAATTTAAATGTTCAAATTGAAGAGAAAGAGGTGGTAGCCTCTCTTTACAAAGAAGTGCCCTTCATAAATGCTATTATAGAATAAGGGAACTATACCAATTTGTACCTTTAGTCAGTTGGAAATCAACTTAAGTATTGGCATCCAATTGCATATTTTAGTGAAAAGCTCAATGAAGCAAGCCTTAATTATCCTACTTGTGATAAAGAGATGTATGCTTTGGGATGGGCTTTGGAGACATGGCAACATTACCTTTGGCTCAAGGAGTTTGTCATCCATATTGACCATGAATTCTTGAAGCACTTAAAGGGACAAGGAAAGTTGAAACAAAGACATGTCAAGTGGATCAAAACTCTTGGTGTTTTGTACCTAACAAAAATGTGAAATTTGACACATTCTACAACAATGTTAGAAATATCATCCTAGTATGATGTACCCAAGCATCAAAGACATCATTGTATTTGTGTTTAGGGAAATTTAACGTAATAGTTGTTTTGTTTGAGACAATTTATGATTTGACAAAAAGAAACAAAATAAAAATAAAAACCAACAGCTCTTATTTGATAAAGAATTTGCAACAGACAAGAAGAAATCAGTTTGATTAGCCATACCCTTATGTAGAAGAAGGAAGAGTGATGAGAATCAATTGTTAATTTGCTACAAAATAAATAAATTGACCAATTAATAATTAGAGTAAAAAGCAAACAGGGTTTTTAATAATATTCTCCAAAACTAATCTTTCAAAACATTTCTCAATCCCTTAAATAGGAAACATTGCTAAAAAATGGCTAGGGAAATGTAGAAATTGGAAAATTAGGGTTGCTAATAATTAGCTACAAAATAGACCTTTTAATATAGACACATATGGACTAGGTTTTACTCCTTTATTAATTAAAAGCCTAAACTAACATAAACTAATTAAAATAAAAGAAATAAGCTGGAAAGAAACTCCTACATTCACTCTAATCCAAGTAGGCCCATTCATGCCTAATCCTCTAAGCAATGTGGTCAATGCAAACTCTTTCCCTTATGCCCTCAATTCCAACTTCTCGCTATCCTCTAAGTAAAGGTGATAGAATCATCACATTGAATGTGGCTAATACATTATATCCACCTAGCAAGTCAATATTGTGGGGATTGTCATTCACCTTTTCTAACACTTCGAAAGGACCATTTACTCAAGGCATAAGCTTGGACTTCCTTTTGCTTGGAAATCTCTCTTTTAAAAGATTAATCCACAAAAGATCTCCTGGAACAAACTGAATTCATTCTCTCCTTTTATTGGATGCTTTCTCATTGGCTGCATTTCATTTTTCTATTTGTTGTTTGACACTATCATGCAAATTTTTAACTAATTCAGCTTTCTTTATCCCATCCAAACATACTAGATCATTGATTGGAAGTGGGGCTAAATCAAGTGGGGTAATGTGATTAAATCCATGAACACCACTTCAAAAGAAGAATGTTTAGTTGCATTATGCAAACTTCTATTATATGTAAACCCAATAAAAGCCAAACAATCATCCCAATTCTTCAATTCCTTAATAATAACATTTCTAAGTAAAAAAGAATGTGTATGGTTTACCACTTTAGTTTATCCATTTATTTATGGCTAACAAGTTGGGCTAAAGAGTAGTCTCTTGCCAAGCTTCTTCCATTAGGTCTTCCAAAACTAACTCAAGAACTTGGCATTTTGATCAGACATTATAATTTTTGGTATTCCATGCAATCTCACAATTTCTTCAAAGAACAAATCTGCCACATAGGAAGCATTATTAGTTTTGTAACAAGGAAAAAAGTGAGGCATCTTTAAGAACTTATAAACAATCACCATAACTAAATCCTTCTCTCTTTGTGTGCTTGGAAACCCAAGTATGAAATCCATATTCATGTCAACCCAAGGCTGATATGGAACAAGTAATGGAATATACAACCCTTAAGTGACCTTTTTATTCTTTGCCTTCTTACAACTCATGCACCTTTCTTACTATCCATACACATTCTCATATTGCCATCCTTCTTTGGAATTAATAGGGTTGGTACTAATGTGAACCTTAAAAGACATGGCTTAGGGATCCAACACACACAAGGAATTAAACAAGAACCCATGAAAGGTAAATTAGATTTCCATCATGCAAACCTTAAACACAATGTTTGACAGAACATGAACTTGAGGAATATAGAAGCATATCAACTCCACATTCTAGAAAAGAATGAATTTAGAAGTGATAAGTCGACTTGAACACCACAAAAAGAGTTAGTTCTTGATAAGTTCTTTAGTTCTTAAAAGAATTGAAAGAGAAACTTTTGACTTTTTAATTCACATAATTGTTTGTCATTTAACAATGAAATCAAGCTTATTTATAAGTTGAAATAACAATTCTAAAATCCTAAAAGTAGAAACTATAATATACTTCTAAAATATAGGAACACTCCTATTTTATAATAAATTCATACTTCATAACAAACTCCGACTTAGGAGTAGATTTTATTAATTAACCTTAGCCCATTAAGTAATCCAATCATATTAATGAAGCCTTGGCACTCTTTCAAGTTTGAATTCACACCAGTGCCCTAAACATAAAAAATTTCATGAACTAATATAGGGGGTTGATGAGAAGTTTAAAGATGATGTGTGGAAGGTTTCAAAGAATGCAAGAGGTCCATTACACATTTTAGAAGGCCCAATAACATGAGTAAAGCCAAAAACATGAAACAAGTACCAAATGGGCTGATTGAGGACATTCAGGGCAACCAAACTACAAATTGTGTGAATTCAAGCTTGAAAGAGAGTCAACGCCTTATTAATATGATTGGAGTACTTAATGGGTCAGGACTAAGCAATAGCATTCATTCCTAAATAAGAGTTTATCTTAAATAAGTGTTTGTAATAAAAATGAAAGTTTATGTGCAATAATTTTTCCTAAATAGGAGTTTCCCTCAAATAAAGATTATTTTTGAATAGAAATTTATGCCTCCATAGAATTGCTATCTTAACCTATAAATAGGCACCTCCTTATAAGCTCTAAAACATTAGACAACTTTGAGAGAATTAAAAAGTAAGGGTTTTCTCCTTTGATTCTTTTGAGAACTAAGGAACTTATAAAAAAAAAGGGCATCAAATTTAAGGTATTGATGAAAGTTAAATAGTTTATTCATATTGGCCATAATAATAATATAGTTTTCTTGCTTAACTCCAATTTTGCCATCTATTTTTTTGTTATGTCATCCAAGTTTGTCCTTTAAGTTTAACTCTTTATCCTAATTTTTAGGATTTTGGTTCTTTAAATTCATTGCCTTGATATCCTTTTTCATTTTTTTTGAATCCTTATTCCCTAATTATTTTAATTCTACGTTATTTATCTTACTCTATTCAAAATCAAACCTCTTAATTTAACTTGTTTAGTTCTTTAAAGAGTTGAAAAGGGAAATTTGATTAGTAAAAGTCAAGAGTGCAAGTTCATATCAAGAAAAAGCCATAAAAAGTGTAAACACGAGGGAGTGTGAAACCTTTTCTTTTGAGTGAAACACGTAAGAGAGTATTTTGTGAGGTATTGTAATTATTTTGTGTATAAGTAATACTATACTTTCCAAGACAAAGGTGTAGAGGTATCATAATTATTTTGTGCAAAAGTAATACTATGACTTCCCAAGACAAAGGTATAGCTCAAGAGGGAGTTATTGATTTATCCTTCATGATCAAAGCTATGCCACAACAATTTGAATGCATGAATGCTAGATTTGATGATATAAGGGAGCTGATGAAGGAGAAAGCCAATACAATAATAGAGTTACAAAGGAGGCATGGAGACTATAAGGTTCCATTTGCAAGATGGCAAGTAAAATGAGCTTAAAACCATGAAGATGATGGAGAAGATGATGAAATTGATGATTAGGTGATTGTGATTAGAATTGCCAACAAGAGAAAGGATTAGAGGGATTTTAGAAGGAGAGGCACCCATGACTATGATTTGGACAACATTAAGATGAAAAGTCCTCCATTCCAAGGTAAGAATGATCTTGATATGTACCTAAAATGGAAGAAGAAGGTTAAATTGGTTTTTGACTACTCCAAAAGTGTGGAGGACTACCACAAAGAGATGGAGAGTACCATAATTAGGGCAAATGTAGAAAAAGATAGAGACGCAACCATGGCTCGATTTTTACAAGGGCTAAATAAAGACATAGTCAACGTGGTTGAGTTGCAACACTATGTGGAATTATAAGAGATGGTGTATATGGCAATAAAAGTTGAAAGACAACTTAAATGAAAGGATTCCACATGGTTTAGGCATAATTTGGGTTTTAACACATCTTAGAAGCTGAATTAGAGAAAAAGGGACGAGAATGTTGATTACATGTACATAGTCAAGCTATCTAAGAGCAAGAATATGGGTTCTAATAAGGAGGTAGGTAATTTTAATCATCAACCAATTAGAAATAAAGATGTTAAATGTTTTATGTGTTTGGGAAAGGGTCATATTGCATCTTAATGCTCAAATATGCATGCAATGATCTTTAGAGGTAATAGAGATGTTGAAATTACAAGTGAATCAGATAATGATTCTGTGCCATCATTAAAGGGTGAAAGTGATGGAGAGGAGTATTTGGTTAATGCAGTAGCTCTCATCACAAGGTGAGCATTGAATGTGCAAGTGAAGGAAGAAAATGAGGTGCAATGAGATAACATCTTTCATACAAGGTATTTCATCAAAGATAAGGTATGTAGTATGATTATTGATGGTAGGAGTTGCACCAATGTAGCTAGCATAACTATGGTTGAAAAGTTGAATTTACCTACTATAAAGCATCCTAGACCATATAAACTTCAATGGTTAAATGAGAGTGGTGAAATTAAGGTAAACAAGCAAGTGCTTGTGTCATTTTCTATCGGAAGGTACCATGATGAAGTTTTATATGATGTTATACCTATGCATGTGGGTCACATTTTATTAGGAAGGTTATGATAGTTTGATAATTGAGTTATGCATGATGGCTTCAAGAATTGATATTCTTTTGTAATGAATGAAAAACTCCTCACTCTTGTACTATTATCACCTTAACAAGCTTATAAGGATCAGTAAAGGATTCAAAATAAGAGAGAACCAAAAAAAAAAAAAAGATTGAAAAAAGAGGGACAAACAAAATAGAAAAAAGAGGAGAAAATGTGAGGACATAAGAGAGAGAGAAGAAAACAAAAAGTTTCTATGCAAAATAAAGTGATGTCAAAAGGGCATTTTATGCCAAATAGCCAATGATCATACTTTTGTACAAAGAGACTTATTTTAACACCAACAAGTTTGACCCATCTTTACCTAATGTTGTTATTTCTTTTTTACAAGAATTTAAAGATGTATTCCCTAATAATATCCCATATGGATTGCTACCTAAAAGAGGAATTGAGCATCAAATTGATTTTATTCCTAGTGCATCCATCCTAAACTAGCCAACATATAAGAGTAATCTCAAGGAGACAAAGGAGTTTCAAAGGTAGGTTGAGGAACTTATTTCGAAAGGATAAGTATGAGTCCTTATCCAATTACTATCTTACTTGTGCCTAAGAAACATAAGACTTAAAGAATGTGTGTTGACTGTCCAGTGATTAATAAAATCACTGTGAAGTATCATCACCCCATACCTAGGTTAGATGTCATGTTGGATGAATTGCATGGTTCATGTGTCTTTTCAAAAATTGATTTGAATAGTGGATATCGCCAAATTAGGATGAGAGAGAGGGAAAGGAATGGAAAATAGCTTTCAAAACTAAGTATGGTTTGTATGAATGGCTTATTAAGCTATGTGATCTCACTAATGCAACCAACACTTTTATGCGATTAATGAATCATGTTTTGTGTCCATTTTTTGGTAAATTTGTGGTTGTGTATCTTAATGATATTCGTCTATAGCAAAAGCCTAGAAGAGCATCTTGATCATTTACGTTCTATTTTAATTGTTTTATATGCTTAAAAATTGTATGCTAACTTTAACAAGTTTTCCTTTTGCACTAATTAAATCATATTTCTTGGATATGTTGTAATTGTTAAAAGTACTAAGGTTGACAAGGAAAAAGTTAGGGTAATCTGTGATTGACCTACACCTAAGTCAATTAGTGATGTGCGTAACTTTCATGGTCTAGTTAGTCTCTATAGATGCTTTGTTAGGGACTTTAGCACCATTGCTGCACCATTAACTAAGGTTATCAAAAAGAACATGAGTTTTAAGTGAGGTAGTGATCAAGACAAAGCTTTTAATTACATTAAAAAAAAAAACCAATTAAGTTTTGTACCCTTACTTGTTTTGCCTAACTTTGCAAAAAGTTTTGAGATTAAGTGTGATGTTTCAAGTATTGGCATTGGAGCTATTTTGATACAAGAAAGGCACGTAATTGCCTACTTTAATGAAAAGTAAAGTGGAGAAAGCCTTAATTATCATACTTATGATAATGAGATGTATGCATTGGTATAAATTTTAGAGATATGGCAACATTACCTTTGGCCTAAGGATTTTGTCATCCATACCAATCATGAATCCTTAAAGCACTTGAAGGGACAAGGAAAGTTGAACAAAAGACATGCCAAGTGGATTGAATTCATTGAGACCTACATCATCTAATATAAACAAGGTAAGGAAAAAGTGGTAATTGATGCATTATCTCACAGGTATGTATGTATCTCTACACTTATTGCAAAATTACTAGGATTTAAATATATTAAAGATTTATATGTGGAAGATCCTCACTTTGCTAATGTATATGGAGCATGTGAGAAGTCAACCTTTGAGAAGTTTTATAGGCATGCAGGTTTCTTATTTATGGATAATCATTTATACATGCCTATAAGTTCCTTGAGGGAGTTAGTTGTGAGGGACACTCGTAGGGGTGGTCTATTGGGTCATTTCAGAGTTAGGAGAACCCTAAATGTTCTAATTGAACATTTCTTTTGGCTAGACATGAAACAAGATGTTGAAAGGGTATGTGAGGAATGCATAACATACAAACAAGCTAGATTTATAGTTTTACCCTATGGCCTGTATACCTCGTTAGCCATACTTAGCCATCCTTGGGTTGATTTATTTGTGGACTTTGTACTAGGGTTATTGTGATCAAAATGAGGTAGGGATTCTACATTTATTGTTGTTGATAGATTTTCAAAGATGGCATACTTCATCCCATTCCATAAAACTGATGATGTAAGCAATGTGGCTGACTTATAGTGATATCCACTTTTCAAATAAATTTTAGAAAAGATACATGAACTATGTAATTCATCCAATATGTCATTTAACCTAGGTGTGGGTGATGATACTTTACAATGAGTTTCTTGATCACTTAATAGTCAACACACTTCCTTCAAGTCTTATCATTCATAGGTATAAGTAAGATAAGAACCACACAAGGACACATGCTTTTCTTCATATATCCTTTCAAAATAAGTTCTTCAACCTACCTTTGAAGCTTCTTTATCTCCTTAGGATTACTCTTATATGCCAGCCAATTTAGGATGATGCACTGAGAGTAAAATCAATTTGATGATTAATTCCTTTCTTAGGTGGCAATTCACTTAGGATATCATCAAGGAATACATCTTCAAATTCCTACAAATGAGAAATAACAACACTGAGAAAAAATGAGCCAAACTTATTAGTGTTAAAATAAGTCTCTTTGTATAAAAGTGTGGTCATAGGCCATTCGGTATAAAATGCTCTTTTGACATCACTTTTTTTTGCGTAGAAACTTTTTGTTTTCTTCTCTCTTTTTTGTGTCCTTACATTTTCTCCTCTCTTTTCTCTTTTTTTAATCTCTCTTTTTTGTCCACTCTCATTTTTAATCCTTTGCTAATCCTCATAAACTTTGTGAGGTGATAATGGTACAAGAGTGATAAGTTTTTCATTCATTATAAAAGAATATCAATTCTTGAAGTCATCATGCATAACTCACCTATCAAATTGCCATGAATTTCCTAATGGAATATGGACCATAAGCATGGGTACAACATTACAAAAAACTTCATTATGGTACCTTATGATAAAAAGTAATAAAAGCACTTGCTTATTTACCCCAACTTCACTAATCTTATTCAACCATTGAAGCTTATATGGCGTAGGATGTTTCATAGTTGGTAAATTTAGCTCTTTAATCATAATTATGCTAGCCACATTAGTGTAATTCCTACAATTAATAATCATACTACATACCTTATCTTTGATAAGACACCTTGTATGAAAGATATTATCTCGTTGCATCTTGTTTTCTTCCTTCATTTGAACATTCAATGCTCTCCTTATGATGAGAGCTACTCTATTAATCAGATGCATCTTTTTATCACTTTCACCCTCAAATAATGACATGAAATCATCATTTGATTCACTTGCAGTTTCAACATCACTATTACCTCTCAATATAATTGCATACTTATTTGTCCATTGAGATGCAATATGACTCCTTCCCAAACACTTAAAGCATTTTGACATACCTATTTCTACTTGGTTGGGGATCAAAATTACTTGCCTCCTTGCTAGAACCCATATTCTTGCTCTTGGATAGCTTAGTTTTAGACTTGTAATTGGCCTTCTCATCCCTTTTACTCCAATTTGGCTTCCAAGATATGGTAAAACTTGAATTCTACCCAAACTATGTGGAACCCTTTTGCTTAAGTTGTCTTTCAACTTTTATTGCCATGTGCACCATGTATTCTAATTCCATATAGTGTTACAACTTAACCACATTGGTTGTGCTAGCCCTTATAGAAATCAAGCCATGGTTGCCTCTTTATCTTCTTCTACATTCACCCTAATCATGGCAATCTCTATCTCTTTGTGGTAGTTCTCCATACTTTTGGTGCTCTGAGTGAGCCCTTACTACTTTTAGTACAACTCCCTTTAATAGTGATTAGGGATAAACATCCTCCTTATGATAACCTTTATCTCCTCCCATGTATTAAGAGGTTATAGATAATTCCTTCTCCTAGTCAAAATAAATTGATCCTACTAGATAATAGCATAATCAGTAAATTCAATGACAACAAGCTTCACCTTTTTCTCCTTATAATAGTTATGGCAATCAAACACCAAATCAACTTTCTTCTCCCATTCTAGGTACACATTAGGATCATTCTTAGTTTGGAATGGAAAATTGTCATTTTAATATGGCCCAAATCACTATTATAGGTGCCTTGCCTCCTAAAATCTCTCTGATCCCTTCTATTATTGGAAGTTCTAACCATAGTAATTTGATTGTCAAATTCATCCTTTTTTGCATCATCTTCATGGTCTTAGGCTCATTTTAATTCCTTCTTACATTAAGAGTCTCATAATCCCTATGCCTGATTTGCAACTTTATTATCATATTAGCTTACTCCTTCATCCCCTCCCTCATATCATCAAATCTAGTATCCATGTGCTTAAATTGTTATTACATAGCTTTGATCATGAAAGACACATCACTAACTCCCTCTTGAGCTACACCTTTGCCTTTGGAAGTCATAGTATTACTTCTACACAAAATGATTAAGATATCTCATAAAACACTCCCTTATATGTTTCACTTAAAGGAAAACTTATCACAGTCCCTCGTATTTACCCTTTTATGGCTTTTTCTTAATATGAACTTGTATTCTTGCCTTTTACCACTCAAAATTTCCCTTTTAGCTCTTTAAAAAACTAAACAAGCTAAATCAAAAGGATTGATTTTGAACAAAATAAGATAAATGGTGTAGAATTGAACTAATTAGAGAAAAAGGAGACAAAAAAAATGGAAAAGGATATTAGGGAGAATGAGTTTAATGAGCAAAACTCACAAAAATTAGGATAAGAGGTTAAGCTTAGAAGACAAACTTGGATGATATAACAAAAAAATAGATGGTAGACTTGGAGTTGAGCAAGAAAACTATATTATTATTATGGCCAATATGACCAAATTGTTTAATTTTTACCAATAACTTGAATTTGATGTCTTTTTTTTTTTTGTTCCTCTTTTTTTTTTCTTTTGCTTAACATAAAACAATAGTAAAATACTTAGAGACAATAATTGGAATCAAAATTAGCACATTTTTATAATTATGATCTCAAACAAATGAACAAAGTGAGAAGGGTTACAAATAGATAGATTAGCACATTTGAATGGTAATGCACTTAATAGACAAACTAAACAAATATAAATCACAAGCCAACAAATTAATGAATTAGTTGATCCAACCAGATTCAAAGTTGGCCTCTCATACTAATTGATGTGAAAAACAATAAAAGACGTGGCTTAGGGTCCCAACGCACACAAGTAATCAAAGAATATATAAGAAAGCTAAATTAAAATTTATTAACACAAATCCTAGACCTAGCGTTCAAAGGATCATGAATTGAAAGTATTTAAGAAGGATATGGATGCCACACTCCAAAAATGAAAGGAATTTGGAGTGATAAGTCGAGTTAAACACCACAACAAAAGGTACCTCTTGGTAAATGAAGAGGAATTTGCATCATCTCTCATCATTACCTTACAAAGTAAGAACTATTTATAAAGAGTTTTGTGAAATAAATGAAGAGGTTAAAGACCCATTATTAACGTGTAGTTTGGTATCAAGTCCCATGGATTATCAAATGGGATTATACTATTATGGCTAAACAAGTCAATGTTCTAGATGTGGATATTAAACATGTTCCATAGTTGGCATGAAGGATTAATATCAAATAGTGGGAGAAATTTGATTTCTTTGATGATAGAGTCTATACTAGCAAAAGGGTCATTTGAATAAATAGGCTTAATGCTCCACCACCAAAGCCCACCCTTTTTAGTCCCAAAGAATTGCTAAAGACCTAAATGGAATCAATTTCAAAAGAGAGGTTATAAGAAATATTGGTTCAATTGCTTTAACTAAAAATAGACACATAGGCAAATCAGGTTAAGAGTCATCACAAGCACCTTAATGATGATATTATGCAAGATTCTCGATACCTATATAAAATGTAAAGAGTAAATGGATAAATTACTTTTAGTGGAAAAGTAGCCTTAGTATTAATTAGACAACTTTTATTAAAATGAATTTAGCAAACATAAGGAATCAAGGACAAGTTTACTCTAAAAAGGAGATTCTTTCAATAATGGTTGTCCCCTTTTCTTTTGTATAAATAAACATCTTGACTACTCTAAAGGGAAAAGTCTGATTTTTTATCTCTCTAAGTCTAAATTTTCTCCTTTTCCTTTGTATCCCTCCTTCTCTTTACTTTTGTAAACTATTCACTTATAATGACATTATATTCAATGAAAGCCTTATTACTATAAGTCATTTAATTCTATTATTTTACAAAACCACTTGTTTGTTTGCTTGTTTATTAGTTCTGATTTCTTTCTTATATATGTATCCTTATAATCCCATGTGCTCATTTTAATTTCTTTATATATCTATGTGATTTTGTGCTACCAAGATAGGAATTGGATCAAAGCTTCCATGCTTTCATTGAATAGAGCATTATTAGAGGTGTATAGTTTGCAAAAGAAGAAAAGAGAAAGAGGGATATCAAGGAAGAAGAAAGAACTTAGACTTAAAGAGATAGGAAGTTAGGCTCTACCTCTCTGAGTAATTGAGAGGCCTTTTATACAAAAAAAAAAAAGGTATTGATCATTATTAAAGGAATCTCTTTTTTGAAGTATAGTTGTCTTGAATTCCTTATAAAGTAGCTTTAATAAAAACCATCTAACAAGTCTAGACACTACCTTTTCACCAAAAGTAGCTTGTCCATTTGTCCTTTAGAGTTTATATGAGTCCTTAGAATCTTGCATCATATCATCATTAAGGTGTCTTTGATTGCTTTTGACCTGGTCTGCTTGTATATCTTGCTTTGGTTAAAGCAATGCAGCCATTATTTCCAATAACCTTTCACATGATATTGAATCAAATAAAATCTGCAAAATCCCTTTTGTCTTAGAAGGAGTGGGCTTTAGTGATGGAGCTTTAGGCTCATTTATACAAATGATCCCTTTGCTAGTATAGACTCCATCATTAAAGAAATTGAATTTCTCCCACCATTGAATATTAATCTTTTGTGTTAACCATTGGACATGCTTAATGTCCACATCCAAAATGTTAACATGTTTAGTTATACTTATAAAATCTCATTTGAAAATTCATGGGACATAATACCAAACCACAAATATTTATAATGGGTCTTTGACCTCTTCATTTATTTCACAAAATTGTTTATAAGTAGTGTTTACTTTGCGGGTTAGATGATATAGACCTTACTTGAAAAACAAAGTTTTAAACCAATTTGTAAATTTCTTTGGATCATTTGGAAGGTGTATTTGAATGAACCAATTGAATTTCCTTTTGCTTTTCTCATATAATAATGTTCTTTCTCATCCTTCAATATAATTAAAATAATTATAAGATTTAAATTTTGACCATTCTTTTAGATCTCTGTAACTAAAGAGATCACCTTGCAAATTTTCTGAATAAAGAATTTTATATTTCATTCTTAATTTTCTAAAATTTAGAAGGTGTATTTTTGAATACAAATGGCATCACATTCCATTCCTAATGTCTAAATGAAGCTATAAATATTGTTATATTCTCATTTGTCTTATGCTTATAGATTTGCCAATAACCAGATTTTATATTAAATTTTGAATATATTTGAGCTTCATAACCTATTAATTAAGTTTTTTTAATCAAGTATAAGATACCTAATCTATCTTAATACCTTATTTAATGGCTTAAAGGTAATAACTAATTTAAGAACGTCTCTTTCTAATTTAGTTGCATTTTTTGAATGAAAATAACTCCAAGTATTATTATTTTTTCTAATAAGCCATTTTTTCAAAAGATCATTTATTTTATTTTTGCATATTTCTAAAGGTGTTGGTCCCATAGTTATATGCCTAAGTTTGGCTGGAATTTGACTTTCATTAAAAGTCATTTTGTAAAGTAATTTTACTACATATTTTTTTATTTTTTATTCCAAAAAGCGATGGGAATTTTTTAGCAAACTAACTTTTTTAATTTTTGTTGTATTTCCTATCCTTTTGTTTGAATAATAGAAGTATTAATTATCTCATGTATATATTTATTTTGACTTCAAAATGTAAAGACTAAATAAATCACTCTTTTTTTCTAGTGATTTTTTGAAGTATATTTATTTCTCTATACTGGTGAGTATATGCAAACTTGATAAACTTTTTATTTATTTTTGAGTAAATACCTTGATCGCTAACTTCCTTCCTAAGATATAAAAATGAGTTTTCCAAAATAATATCCTAAGATAAGTTTTTAACTAATGTAAAAGGAGTTTTAATACAAAGTCCCTTATTACAAATAACATCTTCTGACAACTTGTATTTTATTATAAGTTTACTTTTATCAATAGTATTTAACAATTTATAGTTTTTGAAAAGTATTTTGAAAGTACTATTCTTTCATTAAGACTGTTCATATCTATGTCTGAGTCAATTATGGAAATATATTCTTTATTAATTACAATTGTAATTTTTGTTTGCTACTTGTGGGTAATAACCCTAAGAGATCTTGATTCCTCTTTTAAAGAAGTATCTTGTATGTTTGGAGGGTTTTTGACCTTTTTAGACATTGTTTTTGAAATTATAATCATCTCTTTTAATTTTTTAATCTTAGATTTTAACTAATTAATTTTAACTTTAAACTTGCATATAAAACGTATTATTTAACACTAATAGTTTTTAAATTGTAGTATTCTTTTAGTTTGCTAACCACAGTATCATTTCAAACCACATAAAGATATTTTTTAATTGCTATCTTTTTTCTTTTTCATTTGATATCTTAAGAATAAGATCTAGAATCAAATTGTCTTCTTTTGTTAAGACTAATAAGCTAATACCTTTACACATTATTTAATAATAGTTGGATTTCCCATTATAATTATCAATTGAATTAGTGTTAAATGTAGTTTCTTCTTTTTCTTCAAGAAGGTCTACTTCTAAATTTAATTATTTTGACTCACTATCTAATAAGAAAATATGTATCAGTGACCTTTTAAGGTCTTCATCTAGAGATAATTAGTGAGTTTTTACAAGGAATGATGTCATGATTAAAAGTGTCATGATGAAGAGGCCCCTCATATAGAGACTTTAGTCCTTAGCAAGGTTGATTAATTCACTAGCTAAAGATTCAAAATTAAAGGAAGTTGATAAGTTTTGCAATGATGCTTATAAGCCAGCTTTAGATAAATCCATAACATGTCCTTTAATTCCAAAGTACATAGACTTTTTATGTGCTATTAAGAATAATTACTCTTAACTAAGACCTAATAAGGTTGCTCATTTTTATCTTAAAAATAATTTGTATCCTTATACTAGTATGAAGGATTGTCTATATCAACATATATTACATGAAACAGACTTAGTAGTTATTTAACCCATAAAATAAGAATTTGTATTTGAATATGACTTTAAAGATTGGGCCTACGCCAAATTCAAGATAAAAAAAATTCTTTATCTGAAAGACTAGCAAGGTGATCTCTTTGGCTATAGAGATCTAAAATAATTGTGGAAGGATAAATCCTATAATTACTTTGATTATATATCAAAGCATGGGAAAGAGCCTTATTATACGAAAATAGGCAAAGGAAATTTAGTCAGTTCATTAAAATACACCTTTCAAATGATCCAAAGAAATTCCCATACTAACTTAAAACCTAATTTTCAAGTAAGGTTTACATCATTTAAACCTATCTTATAAAGTGAGAATTGTTTATGAACAATTTTACAAAATAAATAAAGAGGTTAAAGACCCATTATTAATGTTTGCAATTTGGTATCAAGTCTTATGGATTATCAAATGGGATTATACTATTATGGCTAAACAAGTCAAAGTTCTGGATATGCACATTAAGTATGTCCCATGGTTGGCACAAAGAATTAATATCCAATGGTGGGAAAAATTTGATTCTTTTGATGATGAAGTCTATACTAGCAAAAGGGACTTTTGTATAAATGGGCCTAAAATCTCCACCACCATACCACTCCTTTTAATCTTAAAAAATTGTTAAAGACCTTAATAAAGTCGACTTCAAAGGCTAGGTTATTAGAAATGATTTGCATTACTACAACTTGAAATAGACATGCAAGTAAACTAGGTTGAGCAGTCAAAGACACACCTCTATAATGATATCATGCAAGATTCTTAGGACCTATATAAACTATAAAAAGCAAATGGACAAACTATTTTTGGTGGAAAAAGTAGTTCCAAAACAAGTTAAATGGCTTTTACTAAAGCTACTTTAGCAAAAGCAAGGAATCAAGGACAACTTTACTCTAAAAAAGAGATTTTTTCAATAATGGTTATCACCTCTTCTTCTGTATAAATAGACCTCTCGACTACTCTAAGAGGTAGAATCCAATTTCCTATCTCTAAGTCTAAGTTTTATCTTCTTCCTTTATACCCCTCCTTCTCTTTTATTCTTTTATAAACTATTCACCTATAATGACATTATTCAATGAAAGCCTTATTACTATAAGTCATTTAACTCTGTTAGTTTACAAAATTGCTTGTTTGTTTTCTTGTTAATTAGTTTTAATTTCTTTTTTATATGTGTATCACTATAGTCTTGTGTGCTTGTTTTCATTTCTTTATATATCTATGTAACCTTGTGCTACCAAGATAGGAATGACATCAGAGCTACTATGCTTTCATTGAATAGAATGTCATTTTTAGGTGTATAGTTTACAAAAAAAAAAAAAAAAAAAGAAGAGAGAAGGGGAGATACAAAGGAAGAAGAGAAAACCTAGACTTAGAGAGATGAGAAATTGGACTCTGCCTCTTCAAGTAGCTAAGAGGCAAAAAGGACTATAGCAAAGTGACTTTTAATGAAAGTTAGATTCTAGCCAAACTTAGGCCTATAGCTATGGGACCAACTCATTTGAAAATATGCAAAAAGGAAATAAATGATCTTTTGAAAAAATGACTTATAAGAAAAAATAATAATACTTAGGGTACTTCTATTTTTCATGCAAAAATTGCAACTAAATTGGAAAGAGACGTTCTTAAATTAGTAATTACCATTAAGCCTCTAAATAAGGTATTAAGATAGATTAGGTATCTTATACCTAATAAAAAAAAACGTACTTAATAGGCTATGAAGCTCAAATATATTCAAAATTTAATTTAAAATCTGCTTATTGGCAAATCCATATGCATAAAAGAGATGAGTATAAAATAATATTTACAATTTCATTTGGACACTAGGAGTGAAAATTGCTTATGAACAATTTTGCAAAATAAATGGCAAGGTTAAAGACCAATTATTAAATTTGTAGTTTGGTATCATGTCTTATAGATTATTAAATGGGATTATACTATTATAACTAAACAAGTCAACATTTTGGATGTGGACATTAAGCATGTTCCATTGTTGGCACAAAGGATTAATATTTAATGGTAGGAGATATTCAATTTCTTTAATGGAGCTATATTGGCGAAGAGATCATTTGAAGACTTTATTAGAGTCAATATCATGCGAAAGGTTATTAGAAATAATGGTTGCATTGCTCTAACCAAAGCAAGACATGCAAGCAAACTAAGTCAAAAGCAATCAAAGACACCTTAATGATGATATCATGCATGATTCTCAAGGCAAGCTACTTTCGGTGAAAAGGTAGTTTCTAGACTTGTTAGATAGTTTTTATTAAAGCTACTTTATAAAAGGAATTCAAGACAACTTTACTTTAGAAAAGGGATCCCTTCAATAATGGTTAATACCTTTTCTCTTGTATAAAAGGGCTTTTAATTACTCAAAGAGACAAAGTCCAATTTCCCATCTCTTTAAGTCTAAGTTTTCTCTTCTTCCTTTATATCTCTCCTTCTCTCTTCTTCTTTTGCAACAATACACCTATAATGATGCTCTATTCAATGAAAGCATGGAAGCTCTCATCCAATTTCTATCTTGGTAGCACAAAATCATAGAGATATATAAAGAATTTAAAATGAGCACATGAGATTATGGAGATATAGATATAAGAAAGAAATTAGAACAAATAAACAAGCAAACAAACAAATGGTTTTGTAAAATAATAGAATTAAATGACTTATAGTAATAAGGCTTTCATTGAATAAAGCATCATTACAAGGGAATGGTTTACAAAAGAAGAGGGAAGGAGGCATACAAAGGAAGAGGAGAAAACTTAAAGTTAGAGAGATGGGAAATTGGACTTTGCTGGTTAGAGTAACCGAGAGGTCTATTTATAAAAAAGAAAAGGTGATAACTATTATTAAAGGAATTTCTTTTTTAAAGTAAACTTGTCCTTAATTCCTTACTTTTGCTAAAGTAATTTTAATAAAAGCTATCTGACTAATCCTAAGGCTACTTTTCCATCAAAAGTAATTTTTCCATTCGCTCCTCACGGGTTTTGAAAATCTTGCATAATATCATCATTGAGGTGCTTATAACTACCCTTAACCTGGTTTGCTTGTGTGTCTATTTTTAGTTGAATCAATGCAGCCATCATTTCGAATAACGTCTCTTTTGAAATTGATTCCATTAAGGACTTTAGCAATTCTTCGGGATTAAAAGGGGTGGGCTTTGGCGGTGGAGCTTTAAGCCTATCTATTCAGATGACCCCTTTGGTAGTATAAACTCTATCATCAAAGAAATCAAATTTCTCCCACCATTTGACATAATCCTTTGTGCCAACTATGAAACTATGGAACAATTCTCACTTGGTAAGGTAGGGTTAGATGATTTAAACTCCACTTGAAAAACTAGGTTTGAAACTTATTTGGAAGTTTCTTTGGATCATTTGGAAGGTGTATTTGATTGAACCAACTAAAATTCCTTTGCTTATATTCATATAATAAAGCTCTTTCCCATACTTTAATATAATTGAAGTAATTATAAGATTTAATCTTCCACCATTCTTTTAGATCTCTCTGGCCAAGGAAATCACCTTGCCAATCTTCTGGATAAAGAATTTTCTTTATCTTGAATTTGGTGTAGGCCGAATCTCTAAAGTCATATCTATATCCACGTCATTTTTCTTTAGTTTCAATAACTACTAAGTCTATTTCATGTGATATCTATTGATGGTATAAGCAATCCTTCATATTGGTATAAGGAGATATGTGATTTTTAAGATAAAAACAAGTAAGCTTATTAGGTCCCAATTGAGCATAATTATTCTCAATAGCATATAAAAAGTCTATGTGCTTTGGAATTAAAGGATACCTTATGTATTTATCCAAAGTTTGCTTATAAGCATCACTGCAAAGTTTATCAACTTCCTTTAATTTTATATCTTTAGTTAGTGAATTAACCAACTTTGCTAGGGACGAAGGTCCCTATATGAGAGGGCTCTTACTCATGACATAGTTACTTACAAAAACTCACAAGTTAGGAAATTGAGTGAAAAATTAGAATTTATTGTAATATACTTGATATCAAAATTAAATATAGATAAGATTCCTTGTCATCAACCAAAGATTTATTTTGAAGCGATGTTATTAACATCTTTAGTAAGGACATCTTTTACTACTTTACAATCTATTCAATAGAAATTTCTAATTTAATAGATCACTTTTAAACTTTTGAATAAAAAGTCAAATAGCTAAAATTTTTTTCTTTATGGTAGATTAATTAACTTTAGCTCCTCTCTAGACTCTTGAAGTGAAACAAACAAGTTGTTCATTAACGTTTATCCTTTGCTTAAGGGTTCCTCCATATCCCTTATCTAATGCATCTATTTCAACTCTTTTGAAAGCATCAAGCTAAGGAAGGGCTAGACATGATAGTTCTTTGGTTTCTATTTTAATTTTCTTAACTACCTTTATATGTTTAGCTGCCCATTTTGGCAGATTTTTCTGTAATCTTTGAAAAAGAGTTTTAGCATCATAAACTAAATTCTTATATAATTCTAAAATATAAGTCAAACATCCCCAAAATATTTGCAATCGCTGTTTGTTGCTTATTTCATTAGGAAATTTAGAGGCAAACTCAATTGCTCGATCAATAAGAACATTAGTTCTCTTTTTTGTGAAGTGCTTAAGGAACCTAACCTTGGTTTGGAATAATTTCATCTTTTTAACAAATACTACTATACCAATTTTTTCAATAACCTTTACAAAAAGGTTCAAATGCTTGAAATGTTATTTGATAGTATTAGAAAATGCTAATACATCATTGATATAAACAATTGTAAATGTTGAATAAGCATTGAATATTTCATTTATAATTTTTTGAAACTCAAAGAATGTATTCCTTAATCTAAATGACACTGCATTTCATTCATAATGTTTGAATAGAACTACATATGCAGTTTTATATTTATCTTTTTCATGAATTTGGATTTATCAATAACCAAATTTCATATCAAATTTTAAATATATTTAAACTTTATAAAACCTGTTAAGTAAATCTTTTTTATTAGGTGTAAGATAGCTAATATATGGTAATACCTTATTTTAAAGCTTATAGTTAATAACTAATCTTGGAACTCCTCTTGCTAATTCTATGGCATTTTCAACATAAAAAGGCTAGACAACTCTATAGACTATTACTTTTTCTAATAAACCCTTTCTTTAGGAGATCATCTATTTCATTTTTATAACTCCAAATGCCTTGGTTTCATAGTTATAGGCCTAGTTTTTGTAGGAATTTGACTTTCATTAAAAGTAATCTCATATGATAATTCTACTACATGTTTTTTCCTATTCCAAAAAACCATAAGAGTTTTTGCATAAACCAATGTTTCTTGTACTTCCCGTATCTTAACTTTAATAACATAAGTATTAATTTTTTCTTGTAAATATTTATTTTTTACTTCACAGTAAATAGATTGAATAAATCTCTCTCTTCTTTGGATTGTTTTTTGAAGTAAATTTATCTTCCTATATTAAAGAATAAATATAAACTTAATGCTAATAAGCTTCCCATCTATCTTTAAAATATCCCTTGATTGTTAACTCCTCTTTAAAAGAGATATTTGAAATGTTTAGAGGATCTTTTACCTTATTAAACATTGATTCCAAAACTAAAACTCTTTATTTTAACCCCCTAATCTTAGTTTGATATTGGATCCATTATTTTTGCGTAAGGCAAGAAAATAGTTGCACTGTCCATTATAATTATCATTAGAATCATCCATAAGGTAGTTTTTTCTTCAAGAAGATCTACTTCTAAGTCTAATTCTTTAGACTTGTACAAGATACTTTTCAAAAATAGCTAAAGTGTTAAACATTGTTGCAATGGACCTCTAGCATCCTTTAAAACCTTCCATGCATTATCTCTAAGCTTCTCATCATTCCCCCTCTCTTCAAATCATTAACTATATCAAAAAGGGAAAGATCAAAAATATTAAATGTTGCACTCGCATTATACTCACTAGAAAGATCCGACTTATAGGCATTGTCATTAATTTGTGCTATAACTTAAAATGGATCATCTCATCTTGGCTGTAACTTTGAATGCCTCTGAACTAGGAACTATTCTTTGGACATATACACTTAAACCCAATCACTAGGTTTAAACAACACCTTCTTTCTCCCTTGGTTGACATATGATGTATATTGCTTAGTTCATTTTTCAATATATTATCACACCTTCTCATGCAATTTTTCACCATGTTAGCGTTGCGTTCACCGTCGAAGCTAGCATACTCATTGATAGGTAAAGGCACCAAATTCAAAAGAGTCAATGAATTAAAACTATATACAATTTCAAATGGAGAGTAACTAATAGTAGAATGAACACTCCTATTATAAGCAAACTTGACATGCACTAAACAATCTTCCCATGTTTCAAATTTATTCAAATAATGAAACGCAAAAGAGTAGAAAGTGATTAATTAACCTCCTCCTCAGTCTACCCATTAGTCTATGGATGACAAGTAGTTGAGAATAATAGCTCAATACCTAACTTAACCCATAAAATCTTCTAGAAGTAGCTTAAGAACTTTGTATCCCAATCTAAAACAATACTCTATGGCATGTCATGCAAACATTCTACTTCTCTAAAGAAAAAGTTAGCTACATTGCTTGCATCATTAGTTTTATGGCAAGGGATAAAGTGTGTTATCTTTGAAAATATATCTACAACAATAATAAATATAGAATCCCCACCCCTTTTTGATTGCAACAACTTTAGTACAAAGTTTATAGATAAATCAACCCAAGGATGGCTAGGTATAGGTGAGTAGATGTACAAGCCATGGGGTAAAACTCTAGCCTATTTGCATGTTATGCATTTCTCACGTACCCACTCAACATCTTGTTTCATGTATGGCCAAAATAAATGTTCAATTAAGATATCGAGGGTTTTCTAATTCTGAAATAACCCATTAGATCACCCCTATGAGCTTCTCTCACAACCAACTACCTCAAAGAACTCATGTATAAATGATTTTCCCTAAATAAGAAACTCTCATACCTATAAAACTTCTTAAAGGCTGACTTCTCACATACTTTATACATATTAACAAAGATGGGATGTTCCACATATAAATCTTTAATATATTTAAATCCTAATAGTATTGTCATAAGTGTAGAGATAAGGGCATACCTACAACATTATGCATTAGCTACTACATTTTCCTTACCTTGTCTATATTTGATGATGTAGGGAAAGGTCTCAATGAATTCAATCCACTTGACATGTCTTTTGTTCAACTTTCCTTGTTCCTTTAAGGGCT
The DNA here is from genome assembly GCA_019804595.1 of Bruguiera parviflora. Taxonomy (NCBI): domain Eukaryota; kingdom Viridiplantae; phylum Streptophyta; class Magnoliopsida; order Malpighiales; family Rhizophoraceae; genus Bruguiera; species Bruguiera parviflora. The sequence goes on from CM034058.1 coordinate 4,377,865, forward strand.
TTAAGGATTTATAGTTTATAAGAATGACAAACTCCTTGGGCCAAAGGTAATGTTGCCATATCTCCAAAGCTTGTATAAATGCAAACATCTCTTTATCATAAGTAAGATAATTAAGGCTTGCTTTACTTAGCTTTTCACTAAAATAGGCAATTGGTTGTCTTTCCTACATTAGAACAACTCCAATGCCAATACCTAAAGCATCTGACTCAATCTTGAAAGTTTTTGCAAAGTCAAGTAAGTAAGTAAATTATTGATAACATCAGTTAGTGGTACAGTAATGGTGCTAAAGTCCTTAATAAAGCTTTTATAGAAACTAGCTAGCCATGAAAGTTGCATACTTCACTAATTGACTTAGGTGTAGGCCAATACAGATTGCCTTAACTTTCTCCTTATCAACCTTAATACCTTTAGCACTCATAATATAGCCAAGAAATGTGATTTGATTTGTACAAAATGAACATTTCTTAAAGTTAGCATACAATTTTTCAAAATGTAAAATAATTAAAATAGAATATAAATGATCAAGATGCTCTTCTAGGCTTTTACTGTAGACAAAAATATCATCAAAATATACAACCATAAATTTACCAATAAATGGATGCAAAACATGATTCATTAATCATATAAAAGTACTTGGTGCATTAGTGGGATCAAGTGGCATAACAAACCATTCATAAAAATTATACTTAGGTTTGAAAACTATTTTCCACTCATCTCTCTCTTTCATCCTAATTTAGTGATATCCATTTTTCAAATCAATTTTAGAAAAAACACATAAACCATGTAATTCATCCAATATGTCATTTAACCTAGGTATAGGGTGACAATAATTTACAGTGATTTTGTTGATCACTTGTCAGTCAACACACATTCTCTAAGTCCCATGCTTTCAAAATAAGCTTCTCAACTTGCCTTTAAAGTTCTTTTGTCTTCATGAGATTTCTCCTATACGTTAGCCTATTTAGGATGGATACACTAAGGGTAAAATCAATTTGATGCTTAATACCTCTCTTAGGTGGCAATTCACTTAGGAAATTATCAGGGAATACATCTTCAAATTCCCATAAAAGAGAAATAACAACACTAGGCAAGGACAAGTCAAACTTGTTAATGTTAAAATAAGCTTCTTTGTACAAAAGTACAATCATAAGCTGTTTAGTATAAAATGCTCTTTCAACATCACTTTCTTTTGCATAAAAACTTTTTGTTTTCTTCTCCCTCTCTTATATCCTCGCCTTTTCTCCTCTCTTTTTTGTTTTGATTATCCCACTTTTTTCAATCTTTCTTTTCTATTCACTCTCATTTTTCATCCTTAAGCTTGTTGAGGTGATAATGGTGTAAGAGTGATGGGTTTTTCATTCATTACAAAGGAATATCGATTCTTGAAGCCATCACACATAACTCACCTATCAAATTGTCATGGCCTTCGTAATAGAATATGACTCACATGCATGTGTACACCATCACATAAAACTTTGTCATGGAACCTTTTGATAGAAAATGACACAAGCACATGCTTATTTACTCTTACTTCACCACACTCATTCAACCATTGAAACTTATATGGTGTAGGATGCTTTATAGTTGGTAAATTCAACTTTTCAACCATAACTATGCTAGCCACATTAATGCAACCCCCATTATCAATAATCATACTACATCCCTTATCTTTAATGAGACATCTCATATGAAAAGTGTTATCTCATTACACCTCATTTTCTTCCTTTTCTTGCACATTCAATGCTCACCTTATGACGAGAGCTACTCCATTAACCAGATACTCCTCTCTATCACTTTCACCCTCTGATGATGACATAGAATTAACTTCTAGTTCACTTGCAGTTTCAAGATCACTATTACCTCTTAAGATCATTGCATGCTTATTTAGACATTGAGATGTAATATGACTTCTTCCTAAACACTTAAAACATTTAACATTTGTATTTCTACTTGGTTGAGGATTAGAATTACCTGCCTCCTTACTAGAACCTTCATTCTTGCTCTTGGATAGCTTGGCTTTGGACTTATAATTAACCTTCTTGTAGTTTTTACTCCGATTTGGCTTCCAAGATAAGGTAGAACTTAAATTCTATCCAAGTTGCATGGAACCCTTTTGTTTAAATTATCTTTCAACTTTTATTGCCCTATGCACCATGTCTTCTAATTCCATATAGTGTTGTAACCATGTTGGTTATATCTTTGTTTAGCCCTTATAGAATTAAGCCATAGTTGTCCCTCTATCTTCTTTTACATTCACCTTAGTTATGATAATCTCTATCTCTTTATGGTAGGCCTCCACACTTATGGTGCCTTGAGTGAGCCCTTACTTGACTAGCTCCCTTTTAAGCTACACCTTTGTCTTTGGAAGTCATAGTATTACTTCTACACAAAATGATTAGGATACCTCACAAAACACTCCCTTACATGTTTCACTTAAAAGAAAAGGTGTTACATTCCTTTGTGTTTACACTTTTTTTGGCTTTTTCTCAATATGAACTTGCCCTCTTGCCTTTTACCACTCAAATTTCCCCTTTAAGCTCTTTAAAGAACTAAACAAGATAAATCAAGAGGATTGATTTTGAACAAAATAAGATAAATGGTGTAAAATTGAGATGATTGGAGAACAAGGAGCCAAAAAAAAAAATGAAAAAGGATATTGAGGCACACAAATTTAATGAACTAAACTTACAAAATTCAAGATATAAGGTTAAACCTAAATGACAAACTTGGATGATATAACAAGAAAATAGATGAAAGAATTAGAGTTGAGTATGAAAAATTGTATTATTATTGTGGCCAATATGACCAAACTATTTAACTTTTCTCAATAACTTGAATTTAATGCCTTTATATTGTTCCTTTTTTTATTTTATTCCTCTCTTTTTTAGCTCAACACAAAACAATAGTAGAATATTTAGAGACAACAATTGGAATTGAAATTAGCACATTTTTTATAGTTGTGATCTCAAACAAATAAGCAAAAGGGGTTGTAAATGAATAGATTAGAAAATTTCAATGGTAATGCGCTAAATAGACAAACTAAATGGAAATAAATAAATCACAAAGCAGCTAATTGAAGAATTAGTTGATCCAATCTAATTCAAAACTGGGCTTTAATACCAACTAATGTGGAAAACCCCAAAAAGAAGTGGCTTAGGGACCCAACACATGCAAGGAATCAAATAATATCTAGGAAAACTAAATTAGATTTTAATAACATAAACCCTAAACCCAATATTCAAAGGAACACAAATCTAAGGTATTTAAGAAGGATATGGATGGCACACTCCAGAAAATAAGGGAATTAAGAGTAATAAGTCGAGTTGAATGCTATAAGAAATGGTATTTCTTAATAAGTTATTCAGTTCTCAAAAGAACTAAAGGAGAAAACCCTTACATTTTATTTCTCTTAAAGTTGTCTAATGTTCCAGAGTATACAAGGAGGTGACTATTTATAGGCTAAGATAGCAATCCGAAAGAGGCATAAATTCCTATTTAGGACAACTCCATATTTAGGAGAAACTCTTATCTAGGACAAATTCTTACACAAAAACTTTCACTTTTATAACAATCACTTATTTAGGATAAACTCCTATTTAAGAGTGAATGCTATTACTTAGTCTTGGCCCATTAAGTATTTTAATCATATTAATAAGACCTTGAATTTACACCATTTGTAGCTTGGTTGGCCTAAATATCCTTAATCAACCCATTTAATGCTTCTTTAATCTTTTTGGCCTTAACTTGTGCTATTGGGCCTTCTGGAATGTGTAATGCACCTTTTGCCTCCATTGAAACCTTTCACACATCATCTCTAAACTTCTTATCACCAACTAAATATCTTTTACCTATTTTTGAATAGTAAGGCTCTTTCCCAAGTTTTGATATAATCAAATTAGTTATAGGATTTTACATTCCACCATTGCTTTAGATTTCTATACCCAAAGAGATCACCTTACGAATCCTCCAAATAAAGTATCTTTTTTATCTTGAATTTGGTAGACCCAGTCTCTAAAGTCATAGACTATTCTTGATCCTCTTTCAATGGGTTTAATGTAGGATTTACTGCTGGTATAAACAATCCTTCATAGTAGTATAAGGATATATATCATTTTTAAGATAGAATCTAACAACTTAAAAAAATTGGCATTGAGTATAATTGTTTTTAATAACATATAAAAAGTCAATGTGCTTTGGAATTAAATGATATGTTAAAGTTTTATCTAAGGCTCGCTCTTATAAGCATTAATTTGAAGCCTATCAACATCTTTAGATTTTGATCCAGAAGCATCTTTTGTCGATGAACTAACTAACTTTGTTAGGAACCGAGGCCCTCATATTAGGGTTTTTTTACTCATTTAGAAGTTCCTTATAATTTATGAGTTAGGAAATCTAGTAAAGAATTAAAAGTTCCTTTAATAAACTTGATATCAAAATCAAAAATAGAAAAAAAAAAAAAAAACTCCTTGTCATATGGCAAAAATTTGGTTCAGAGTAATATTTTTGACATCTTTAGCATCCTACCTCTAATCGCCTTACAATCAATTTTGAAAATAAATTTTTGGTTTAATAGATTACTTTTAAATTTTTTGATACACAAGACTATTGCTAATATTACTTTTCTTAATAATAAAGTAACTAACTCTTACTTCTTTCTAGATTCTTGAGGTAAAACAAATAGGTTACTTTTTTGAATTAATCCTTTGTTTAAAGATACCCCCATATCCTTTACCTAATGCAACTATTTCAATTATTTCAAAGGTATCAGGAAAAGGAAGGGTTAAACATGATAGTTCTTTTGTTCTAATTTTAATCTTCTTTATTGGCCTTGTATCTCCCTAATATTTTATGTTGAATAAGCAGTTGAATTAGAAAGAGGTGTTCCACAATTAGTAATTAATTACAAGCCTTCAAATAAGGCAATAAGATGGATTAGATATCTTATTCCAGAAAAAAAAAATTTACTAAACAGGATTATTGAAGCTTAAATGTATTTTAAATTTGATATGAAGTCTAGTTATTCACAAATTTAGATTCATAAGAAAGGTAAGTATAAAACAACATTCATTATTCCATTTGGTCATAATGAATGGGATGTAATGTCATTTGGGTTAAAAGATACACCCTTGGAATTTCATAAGATAATGAATGAAATATCTAATACTTATTCAACATTTATGCCTATCTAGTATAGAAAAATAAATATACTTCAAAAAATCATTAGAAGAAAAGAGATGTTTATTCAATCTCTACATTCTAAAGTAAAAAAATATACATTTACACGAGAAAATTAATATTTCTACTATTCAAGTAAAAATATAGGAAGTACAACAAAAATTAGAAATATTACTTCACTCATAAATTCCTACAGCCTTTTGGAATAAGAAAAAGCAAGTAGTAAAATTATCTTATAAAGTGACTTTTAAAACCAAAGACAAGCTTATATCTATGGGACCAAGGCATTTGGAAATATGTAAAAATGAAATAAATGATCTTTTGAAAAGAGAATTTATTAGAAAAAGTAATAGTACTTGGACTTGTCATATATTTTTATGTAGGAAATGTAGTTAAATAAGAAAGAGGCATCCTAAATTAGTAATTAATTTCAAATCTTTAAATAAAGTATTAAGATGGATTAGGATATCTTATACCTAATCAAAAAGACTTACTTAATAGGCTTTATAAAGTTTAAATATATTTAGAATTTGACTTGAAATTTGGTTATTAGCAAATCTAGATGCACGAGAAAGATAAGTATGATAATATTTATAGTTCTATTTGGGCATTATGAATGGAATATGATATCATTTAGACTGAAAAATACACCTTCTGAATTTTAGAAAATTAAGAATGAAATATTTAATAATTATTCAGTACTTACAATTATTTATATTAATGATGTATTAGTAGGTTTAGTAGTATCTGCTAACAAAATTAAGTTATTTCAAACTAAAGTTAAGTTCATTGGACACTTTATAAAGAATGGAAGTACAATTCCAATTGATTAAGCAATTAAATTTGCCTCTAAATCTCCTGATGAAATGGAGGACAAACAATAATTACAAATATTTTTGGAAAGTATGAATTATATTTTAGAATTTTATAAAGATTAGTTTATGACACTAAGCCATTATTTGAAAGATTATAGAAAAATTTGTCAATATGGATAGATGAATATATAGAGGCATTGAGAAAATTAAAAATAGAGTAAAAGATTTGTCTTGTTTAACTCTTCCTTATTTGAATGCCTTTGAGATAGTTGAAATAGACACATCAAATAAAGGATATGGTGGTATCCTAAAATAAAAGATTAATTCAAAAGAAAACTTATTTGTTTTGCTTTTAAAAGTTAAGAGAGGCAATATAGTTAATTAATTTACTATTAAAAAAATATTGGCCATAATATTAGGTATTCAAAAATTTGAAGTTGATTTGTTAAATTATAAATTTCTCTTACAAATTGATCATAAGGCAGTTAAAGATATTAAAGATATTGCTTATAAACAAATCTTTATTAGATGAAAAAGAATTTTATCTGTCTTTGACTTTGATATTAAGTTTATTAAAGGAACTTCTATTTCCATACCTAATTTTCTAACTTATGAATTTTTTCATGGAACTTCTAAATGAGTAAATGGCCCCTAATAACCCTAAAAACTCTAAAAGTAAAGGCAATGATATACTTCTAAAAGATAGGAACACTCCTATTTTATTGTAAACCCTAATTTTATAACAAACTCCTACTTATAAGTGGATTTTATTACTTAACACTAGCCTCTTAAGCACTCTAATCATATTAATAAAGCATTAGTCATCTTTTAAGCTTGAGTTCATACCATTTGTTGATTCATGGCATTTATAACTTGGTTAGTCCAAATATCCTCAATTAGCCCATTAAGTGCTATCATTAGCCCTTTGTGAATACTTGATGGATCTTAAGAAGCTCACCATGCATTGGATTCTCTATGGATCTCATCATTCCCCCTTCCTTAAAAGTATTCATCCATGAATCATCGCTTGCATCAAAAGGAGAAAGGTCAAAAATATTAAGTGTCGCACTTATATTGTACCCACCAAAAAGGTTTAACTTTTAGGCATTGTCATTATTAATCTATGCCACTACTTGAAATGGACCATCTACTTTAGGTTACAGCATTAAGCACCTTCGAGTTGGGAACCTTTCCTTAAGCATTTACACCCAAACCTAATCACCAAGTTCAAACACCACCTTCTTTTACCCTTTGTTGACATGAGATACATATTACTTTGTTCATTTTGCAATTTATTGTAACATCTTCTTATGCAACTTCTTCATCATTTTAGCCTTATGTTCACCATTTAAGTTAGCAAAATGAACATTCCTATTATATGTAAACTCTACACATAGCAAAAAATCTTCTCACATCTTTAGATTCATTTAAATAATAGAATGCAACAAAGTAGAAAGAGTTCAGTTAATTGCCTTGATTTGCCCATCTATTTATGGACAATAAGTAGTCCCTAACTTACCCATAAAGTCTTCCAAAAGTAGCTCAAGAACTTTGTATTCTAATTAAAACAATGCTTTGAGGCATGTCATGCGAGTGTACTACCTCTTTAAAAACAATTCAACCATGTTTTTGCATTGTCAATTTTATGGCATGGGATAAGATGGGTCATCTTTAGAAACCTATCAATAACAACAAATACATAATTCCTACTCCTTTTTTTCAATGGTAGCCCTAGCACAAAGTTCATAGATAAATCAAGCTAGGGTTGACTAGGTATAGGTAAAAAGTTGTACAAGCTATGGGGTAAAACTCTAGATTTAACCTATTTACATATTATGTACTTCTCACACACCCTTTTAACACCTCGTTTCACGTGTGTCCAAACGAAATGCTCAACTAAGAGATCTGTGGTTTTCCTAACTTTAAAATGACTCGTTAGACCATCCCTATATGCTTCTCTTATAACTAACTCCCTTAAGAAACTCATGGATACATATAAATGATTCTCTCCAAATAAGAAACCTCTTACCTATAAAATTTTTTGTTGGTTGACTTCTCATATGCCCTATACATGTTAGAAAAGTTAGGATCTTTCACATATAAATCTTTAATGTACTTAAATCCAAGCAATTTTGCACTAAGTGTACAAATAAGGGCATACCTTTGAGATAATGTATCAACTACCATATTTTCCTTTCCTTGTTTATATTTGATGACATAAGGAAAAGTATTAATGAATAAGACCCATTTGGTATGTCTCTTGTTAAACTTTCCTTATCTTGTTAAGTGCTTTAAGGATTTATGGTCGATATGGATGACAAATTCTTTGGGCCAAAGATAGTGTTGCCATATCTCGAAAGCCTATATCAATGCATACATCTCTTTATCATAAGTGGGATGATTAAGGGTTAATCCATACAACTTTTCTCTAAAGTAGGCAATTGGTTGCCTTTTTTCACATCAAAATAGCTCCAATGCTAATACTTAAAGCATCACACTTATTTTCAAAAGTTTTAGTAAAGTGAAGTAAAGCAAGTAAAGGTGTTGAACTTAATTTTTCCTTGATCAAATTAAAAGACTTGTCTTGATCACTATCCCACTTGAAACCCATATTCTTTTTAACAACCTCAGTTAGTGGTATAGTAATGTTGCCTAACAAAGTATTTATAAAAACTAACCAAGTTATGAAAACTACACCCATCACTAACTAACTTAGGTGTAGACCAATCAGGAATTGCCCTCATCTTTTCCTTGTCAACCTTAATACCCCTAGCACTCATAATATAACCAAGAAATATGATCTTATCAATGTAAAAAGAACATTTCTTGCAATTAACATACAATGTCTCAAAATGTAAAACACTTAGAGTATAATGTAAATGATTGAGATGCTCATTTAGGTTTTTGCTATATACTAGAATATCATCAAAATACACAACCACAAATTTACCAATAAATGCATGTAAGACATGATTCATCAATCTCATAAAAGTTCTTAGGGCATTCATGAAACCTAATAGCATAACAATCCATTCATACAATCCATACTTAGTTTTAAAGGTTGTTTTTCACTCATCTCCCTCTCTCATCCTAATTCAGTGTTATCTACTTTTCAAGTCAATTTTAGGAAAAACACATGAACTATGTATTTCATCTAAAATGTCATATAATTTAGGTATGATATGACAATACTTAATAATAATTTTGTTAACTACTTTATAGTTAGTGTATATCTTCTAAGCTTATCCTACTTAGGCATAAGCAATATTGAAATTGCATATAGACTCATGCTCTCCTTCACATATCCCTTTGTCATAAGTTCCTTAACTTGCCTTTGAAGTTCCTTTTTCTCCTCAAGATTACTTCTATAGGCCAATCAATTTAGAATTGTTGCACCAATGATGAATTTTATCTGATACTCTATTCCCTACAAAGGTAGCAAACCACTTAGTTCTTTAGGATAAACATCACCAAATTCTAGCAAAATAGAAACAACAACACTAGGCAAAGAGGGGTTAAAGTTATCAATACTAAAATGAGCCTCTTTGTACAAAAGTACAATCATAGGCCGTGTTGAATAAAAAGCCCTCTAAACATAACTCTCTTTTGCAAACAAACTCTCAATTTTTGTCTCTTGGCCTTTTCCTTCTTTTTTCTTGATCATATCTCTTTTATCTCCTTTCTTTCCCTCCTTTCTCTTCTTGGCTTCAATTTCTTTTTTTCTCTTACCCTCTTCTTTTTTTTTGGGTAAAAAAATTGCTCTATTTTGTGTGTTGTTCATTTTCCTATTCTTTTCTAATCATCTTCTTTTTCACCATGTCAGCCTTACATTCATCATCTAAGTTAGCATACTCATCAACAAGTATGGCACCAAATCCAAAGGAGTCAATGAATTAAAACCATATACAATTTCAAATAGAGAGTAACTAGTAGTACAATGAACACTCCTATTATATGCAAACATGGCATGCAATACACAATTTTCCCATAGATTCAAATTTATTCGAATAATAACACATAAAAGAGTAGAAAGAGTTCAATTAACCACCTTAGTATGCCCATATGTTTATGGATGACAAGTAGTTGAAAACAATAACTTAATACCTAACTTTCCCCACAAAGTCTTCCTAAAGTAGCTTAAGAACTATGTATCTTAGTTTGAAACAATGCTCCACAGTAAGTCATGCAAACGTATTACTTCTTTAACAAATAAGTTAGCCACATTACTCACATCATCAGTTTTATGGCATAGGATGAAGTGTGCCTTCTTTAAAAGTCTATCAACAACAACAAATATAAAATCCCTACCCCTTTTTGATCGTGACAACCCTAATACAAGGTCCATAGATAAATCAACCAAGGGATTGCTAGGTATGGGTAAAGGGGTATACAAGCCCAGTGGAAAAACTCTAGATTTAGCTTGTTTGCATGTTATGCATTTCTCACATACCCTTTCAACATCTCATTTCATGTGTAGCCAAAAAAAATGTTTAGTTATGACATCTAAGGTTTTCCTAACTCCAAAATGACCCATTAGACCACACCCATAAGTTTCTCTCACAACCAACTCCTTTAAAGAATTCAGAGCCACGCATTCCCTAAATAAGAAACTCTCAAGCCTATAAAACTTCTCAATGACTTCTCATATGCTCTATACACATTAGCAAAGTCAAGATCTTCCATATATAAATCTTTAATATATTCAAATCCTAATAGTTTTGTAGTAAGTGTAGAGATAAAGGTATACCTGCAAGATAATGCATCAGCTACCACATTTTCTTTACCTTGTTTATATTTAATGATAAAGGGAAAGGTCTTAATGAATTCAATCCACTTGGCATGTCTTTTGTTCAACTTTCCTTGTCCCTTTAAGTGCTTCAAGGATTCATGGTTGGTATGGGTGACAAACTCCTTGAGCTAAAGGTAATATTGCCAAGTCTCCAAAGTCTATACCAATGCATACATCTCTTTATCATAAATAGGATAATTATGGCTTGCTCCACTTAGCTTTTCACTAATATAGGCAATTGGGCACCTTTTTTGCATTAAAACAACACTCAATCTTGAAAGTTTTTGCAAAATCAGGTAAAGCAAGTATGGGTGCAAAACATAATTTTTCCTTGATGCAATTAAAAGCTTTGTTTTGATCACTACCCCACTTAAAACTCATGTTTTTTTTTATGACCTTAGCTAATGATGCAACAATGGTGCTAGAGTCCCAAATAAAGTGTTTATAAAACCTAGCTAGACCATGAAAGCTATGCATATCACTAATTGACTCAAGTGTGGGCCAATCACAAATTGCCTTAACTTTTTCCTTATCAACCTTAATACCTTTAGCATTCACAACATAACCAAGAAATGTGATCTAAGTAGTACAAAAGGAACATTTCTTGAAGTTAACATATAATTTCTCGAAACATAAAACAATTAAAATAGAATGTAAGTAACCAATATGCTCTTTTATGCTTTTGCTATAGACCAAAATATCATCAAAATATACAACCACAAATTTACCAATGAATGGCCTCAAAACATGATTCATTAATTACATAAAAGTGCATGGTGCATTAGTGAGACCAAATGGCATAACAAGCTATTCATACAAACTATACTTAGTTTTGAAAGTTGTTTTCCACTCATCTTCCTCTTTTATCCTGATTTGGTGATATCCACTATTCAAATCAATTTTAGAAAAGACATATGAATCATGCAATTCATCCAACATGTCATCTAACCAAGGAATGGGGTGACAATACTTTACAGTGATTTTGTTGATCACTCGATAGTCAACACACATCCTTCAAGTCCTATCCTTCTTGGGTACAAGATAGGAATTGCACAAAAACTCATGCTTTCCCTTATGTATCCTTTCAAAATAAATTCCTCAACCTGCCTTTGAAACTCCTTTGTCTCCTCAAGATTACTACTATATGCTGGCCAATTTAAGACGGATGCACTTATGGCAAAATCAATTTAATGCTCAATTCCTCTCTTAGGTGGCAATCTACTTGGGACATGGTTAAGGAATATATCTTCAAACTCCTACAAAAGAGAAATAACAACACTAGGTAAAGACAAGTCAAACTTGTTAGTGTTAAAATAAACCTTTTTGTACAAAATTACGATCATAACAACACTTGCACATTTTGATAGTTATCATATCAAACAAATTAGCAAAGTGAAAAGGGTTGCAAACAGATAGATCAACACATTTGAATGGTAATGCACTTAATAGACAAACTAAACAAAAATAAATAAATCACAAGGTAGCAAATTGAAGAATTAGTTAATCCAACTTGATTTAAAGCTAAACTATGATACCAAATGATTCAAAAAAAAAAAAAAAAAAACCAAAAAGACATGGCTTAGGGACCCAACACTTGGAAGGAATCAAAGAATATCCAAAAAGCTAAACCAGATTTTAATAACACAAACCCCATACCTAACATTCAAAGGAACATAAAGCTAGGGTATTTAAGGAGGATATAGATGCCACAATCCAGAAAATAGGGAATTATGAGTGATAAATTGAGTTGAACACCACAAAAAGAGGTACTTTTTGATAAGTTCTTTAATTCTCAAAAGAATTGAAGGAGAAAATCTTACATTTTATTTTTCTCAAATTTGTCTGATCTTTCAAAACTTATGAGGAAGTATCCATTTATAGGCTAAGATAGCAATCCTAAAGAGGCATAAATTCCTATTTCGGACAAATTCTTATTTAAGAGAAGCTCCTATCTTGGACAAATTCTCACATAGAAATTTTCTCTTTTACAATGATCACTTATTTAGGATAAACTTCTATTTAGGAATGAATGCTATTACTTAGTCCTAGCCCATTAAGTATTCCAATCATATTAATAAGGCCGGTACAAATGCACTTATTGTCATCAGAGACACACAATGGCAAGATGATAAGGGAATCATTGGATCCATGGAAGTAGACCTGACAACTGGCATGCAATTGGTCTATATATCCCCAGACATCATAATGAGTGTGGAGGACTTTCACCAGCATATCCAACTAGTTATTTAGACCCAAGGATATGAAGGATGGAGAGGTGCAGAGAGCAACCTACTTATCACTAGAGCCTTAATTGGGAGACTCATAAACTCAAGCTACGCAAGCTTCAGGTACAATGTGCAGAATGTAGCGGAATACCTGGCTAGCAGCGGAATCACAACAGTACCGGGACAATGGTACACTACCATGGAGTTACAAGGAAGAAGGCAAATCATACAACCACTGGAGATGCAAATGGCTGTTTAGCCACGAAAAATGTAGTCCAAAACTCGCTCGGATGGATCTATATCCATGAGATTCGAAGGATATACTCAAGCGCCACTCAGAAGGGGATATGCAATGGACGAAAATGATCTAGAGCAACCAAATTAAGATGAGGAGTAGTTCGTGATGGTACTCATATACAACGAAGAAGCAAACTGGGACATCCTTGGAGAACCCAGTGGGAAATTTGACTATTATGTCAAATATTCCTCTCCAGAATGGGCACAGCATAGGGATGAATCGGTAATCCCAACCAGTTAGGGCTCAAAATTTAAAGAATCTAACAATGATAATTAGAAGCCTGACCTAGAGGAAGGCATTATCACCACAAGATGGACAAACAGTAAGACAAAAGTTAGATTCCAGGAGGACTTGGAAGAAGAAGATGATGGCGACCTGTTCGCCACACTTCTGGCATTAGTGGCCCAGCCCAAACTAGTCCCAACGAAGCAGCCCGAAGAAGACGAGAAATAATCCCAGCCTATCTAGGATGATGAGCCTAGCAATGATGAATGGACTAATCCATTCACTACGAAAGGTGGTGGGAAGGACAGTCTGACACATTTTTTGGACTTAGAGGCATCGGAGTTGGCGTTGGTCAACGAGTTGGTGGAGCTGGACTACCCGCAGCTTAAGAAAATTGAAAGCAAAGTTACCATGGCCCATAAAGAAGAAAAAGCCTTTTCCTCATCGTCAGCCATTTTGGCTTACAGGACACCACAAGAGCCCATCATGGGCCCAATAAACTATCCACCAGTAAGTGTAGATAGACAGCTCAGGCCCATTCCGTTAGGCCCAGGCTATGGAACAAGAGTTGGCAGAGAGCCTATATACTTTAAGGCTCGCGGAGGCAAATTCAAAGGTACACTCAACAACGAACAATAGACATTACCTAATGCTCAGCAAACCTAAGGAGCTATGTTGGTCCTACCAGAGGATATTGGGCTTTATAATGACATCATATCTCAGTGGGAGTCCATTACGATCAACCTGTTAAACGAAAGGACCTTCAAGAATAGTAGAGCAAAGGTTAATTAAATCGAGAACCTTCTCAGTGAAGTGGAAAAGAAGGTGTGGATCCAGTGAAGGATGATGTATGCACAGGAGTATGAGCACATGGTTGGTATTGCGGACAACCCACAGAACATCATCTCTCAGATCAGGAGGACCTTATTACTAGAAGATGCATACCAAAGATCCACGAAAGAACAAGACAGAGCCTATCTGGATCTGGAAAGGCTCAATTGCGAAAGCATAAAGGACCTATTGTCATACATGAACGATTACAAGATATTGGCAGCAAAATCGGGGAGGATGTACGTGACTGATGAACTTTCCTCAAAGTTCTAAAACATGCCACCGTTGATCGGAAAGGATTTAGAATCAGCATTCTTCACCAAGTATCCAGGCAACGCCATTAGAGTTATGCCACTGATACACTTTTCGTATCACTACTTGGTGAAATTATGTAAAAAGGCAGCGCTGTAAAGAGGAATCAAAGACCTCTTATTCTACAGCAAAATCTCTATCCCAGGTTATTATGGTGGACATAAAAGGAAGTATGGCATCATTAAAGTAAAATCCTACAAGGGAAAATCACGTGACTTACATGTGTGGGTATTTAAAAGAAAGCATTAGGACAGGGTCAAAAAGTGCAAGTACTACATCTATGGAGATGAATGCCATTTTGTCAAGGAGTGCAAAAGAAAGAATGGCAACATAGCATGAGCAGCGATCATGGAGAGCCTAGACCTACCAGATGACTAAGATGTAGTCTCGATTGACATTGATGATCCTGATAGCGACGCTATTTGCAGCATCTCAAAAGGAGAAGCAGGAGCAACAAAGCATAGCATAAAGGCAGTAATGGAGGAATTACCATGGGATGAGTAGGCATTCATACTAGGAGAGGAAAATTGTGGCTGGAGATACAGAGTTAGGGTGGACGACGCACAACTAAATTGTCAGCACGAATGGGAAAAAAAACAAGGAGTTATAGGATGCAAGGTATCTAAAATGCACCATATGTAAAATGCAGTCTAACCCTTATATGAGGATACACTGTCCTAGGTGCAAAATGACATCGTGCCCCATGTGCGCAAAGTTTTATCTGAGAGTGGACATCAAGCCAGAACCACCAGCACTAACCTAAGGTTGAAACAAGGAGTCATTCATCAAGGAACTATTACAATACATCTGCTATCTACATGCAGAAAATGACCAGCTTCAGAAGGAATTGGAAAGGAAGCTAGAAGAAGATTTCAAAGAACTAAAAATCCCAGAGCAAGCTAAATGTAACAGGTAAGCAGAGGAGGATGTAGGAATCCTCATAGAGATGGAAATAGTCAAAACAGCCAGTAACCTGCAGCAACCCAAGGAGTCAAAGAGGGTGCTTAATAAATTATTTAATATAATTGTTGGCTTTGACATCCCAGGGATAAAGAAGTTCAAAACAAGAGCGATACTAGACATAGGCTCAACCACATGCTGCATCAATAAGACATCAGTATCACTAGAGGCTTTAGAGGAAAACTCCTACACAGTATTCTTCAACGGGATCAACTTGCACCAGCTAGCTAATCAGAAAATAAAGAGAGGAATGATGATCATTGGAGAAAACAGGTTCAGAATCCCCCTTGTTTACAGCTTCAATATGGACATGCATGATGGCATCCAAATGTTAATCGGGTGCAACTTCATACGAGTAATGTACAGATGAATACATATAGAAGGCAATATGGTCACCTTCTACAAGAACATCATGTCCATTGACACTAGACCAAATATGAAGATCGCATCAAAAGCACTCCCGAAGCTCAATATGAAAGAAGAAAAATACATGGAGATCAAGGAACTGGTCTATTTCAACCTTAGAAAGCCCAACCAAAGGTTCAAATAAAGGTTTGGCCCAACATTAGAGAGGCTTTACCAAGCAAGCTTCATTGGAGACAACCCATTGCAACACTAGACCAGAAACAAACATGCCACCTAAAAATCATCAACCTGGATATCACCATCTAAGATAAGCCTTTAAAGCATGTCATACCCGCAACGAAGGAGGCATTTGGACGTCACATGTAGGCCCTACTCAAACTCGAAGTAATCTAGCCTAGCACTAGCAAACATAGGACTATGGATATGATAGTCCAGTCAAGTGTAGCCATTGACAAAAAAACAGGGAAGGAGGTCAAAGGCAAAGAGCATATGGTATTCAACTACCATACTCTCATTGACAACACTCACAAGAATTAGTATAGTCTACCAGGTATCAATAAGATCCTCAAGAAAGTCGGCAACAATGAGATCTACTTAAAATTCTACCTTAAAAGCAGATTTCATCAAGTCACAATGGATCCAGCATCAATACCATGGACGACATTCTTGGTACTAGGGCACCTCCACGAATGGCCGGTTATGCCATTTGGATTGAAGAACGCACCAGTCATATTCCAATGAGAGATGGATAACTGCTTCAAGGGAATGGAAAAGTTCGTAGCAGTCTACATCAACGACATACTGGTGTTCTCCAATAATAAAAAGGAACACATAAAACATCTGGAGACACGTAAACACCTAGAATACCTTGACCTAGCTGAAACACCAAAACCAAAACTCTCTCAAATCGCCCATAACCAATAAGTAATTTACGATAGACCTAACCTATTATCCAGAATTGCCATTAAAGACATCTACAAGGTACAAAAAAAGTTGCAAGAGCAGCACCGTCAAACACAAGAGGCACTTCTTGACTTAAAACACAACCTTGCACACCTAGAAGCAAAGGTAGCTGACCAGAAACCACTTACAAAGAAAGAGGTTCATGAACTAGTTATTGAAATAGCTAAGCAACCAAAGCTCATAGAGCAGGAGGCACTGCGACTTACAGAGGAGCTCAGAACCCAGATCTTACAAGTGAAGGAACTGGTACAAGAGGTGAGGTCCTATTTCACCTCATGAGCTACTGACAAACAACTGAATCAATCGTCTATAAAGAAACCTTACAAGCAATAAACGTTATCGAACCACTGGCAGCAGGTTTCATCTACCCTGCAGAAGTTGGCAGAAGTGTTACCAATGCACTTACAACCATTATAAAGCAAAACAACTCCATCATAAAGCTGTTAGTCAAAAATAGTGAGCAGCAAATGGAGTGCAATGAAAAAACATTAGAGATCCTCTTAATAGTCAAGCAAACAAATCATGGCAAAGAGGTAGCAGTAAACCTCAGTGATTCCATCTCAAATTTGCAAAAGTAGTTGAAGGGCCTGTTGCTTGGGGAGCAGAGGCCCAAGCCCAAAGCCAAACGACCTTTTTTCGTCTACAAGGACCCACTCAAAATCCTTGAAGAAGAAAAGAGGAAGGCCCAACAGAAATGAGTCGCACCAGAACCATAGCAAAAAGGGCCCCAATCCATGAGGGCTCAAGTGGAGAATCCATAACCCCCACTCAGAAGGACCAAATCCACAGCTATAAAAGAAGTAGTAAATTTCAATACAAGGCCTAGAGAAGGATGCAAAGAGGTTTAAGGAGAAGCCTTAAAAGTCAAATCAATCCAAACCAAGAGTTATGGTTGTCATAACAAAGGCGAGCTAACTTAGTCCTAACAAAAACACTATACAATACAAGGTGGGCAGAACCTCGACACCGAGTATACCAACACTACTCGAAGGAACACGTGTTATGCACAATAGAAGGGCAACAAGTGGAGATGCCCTTTATTAACCAGCAAAGTTACACCAAGCTACTATAGGAAGGTATACAGCATATTCACATAGGTCTCATAGTGGTCCGTGTTCATGGGTTACACTAACGAGATGTTGGTACAAACACACTTATCATCATCAAAGACACATGATGGCAGGATGACAGGGGAATCATTGGATCCATGGAAGTAGACCTAACAACTAGCATGCAATTGGTCTATATAGCCCCAAACATCATGATGAGTATGGAGGACTTTCACCGAGACATCCAACTGGTTATTCAGACCCAGGGATATAAAGGATGGCAAGGTGCAAAGAGCAACTTACTTATCACCAAAGCCTTAATTGGGAGACTCACAAACTCAAGTCAAAGAAAGGACTCAAATCGTGGCTAGGAATACTAAACTACGTTCGGGCATACATACCCCGTCTTGGTATAATGCTTGGACCTTTGTATTCCAAAACATGACCACATAGGGACAAAAGGAAGAACCCTTCGACTAGGACATCGTGCGTAGCATCAAAAAGTAGGTACAAGAGTTTCTAGACCTGGAAATACCACCTCTAGATTGCTACGTATATATTGGTCATGTAATATTTTAAATGAGTTTGCGAGACCATATTAAATAAACCTTTTCAATTAAAAGAAACACTTGGTTTTTGTTTTTAAGCAATGCAGGTTATGGTAACTTGCAAGTGCAACACTTAGTTCTTATGATAAATATTTCATAAAAAAAAAAAACTACTTTTATTATAATTATTATATACACTTTAAATTCTCTTTAAGGTCTAAAAAAAATTGTACTCTATAACTCAAAATGTACACAAATTTTTTATATTTATATATAGGTTGGCCTTAATGATCAAATTTTGTAAAGTCGACTTATTTTGTGAACTAAAAACAACTATTTGCTTTTCTAAATAAAAAAATTAAGTTTTAAAAATTTTGTAATTTGTAGAAATATAATTTAAAAAAATAACATTATTATTAAAAAAGTACTATGTAATGTGAATTTTTTTTATATAATATAAGAAAGATAAATATAATATAATATATTTAAGATTTAAAAATATTCAATGTAAATAAGTATAAAATTTTAAAAAATTATAATCTATTTAATTTAATGAAAAAGTATTCTAATTACTTTACATTTCAAGAAATTTAAAAAAATAGCAAAGATAAGAAATTTTAAATTTAATATTACTATGAAGAGATATTATTAAATAAAATTTACTAGCAAATATTATATGTTAAAAGAAATGTTGTTATAGATGCTTCAACCTCAACAAGATATTGATCGAAAAAACTTGGGTTGGGAGTCTAGTTATGACAATGAATTAAGATAGGAATGAATTGAAATAAATAAATAAAAAAACTTGGATTTATAACTCTTGCAGCCACAAATGTGATCAAATTTTCCCTTAGATCCAACTCCTCCAATTAGCTTAAAGTTTGTAATTATGAGAACAAAGAATTGAAACTAAAGAATCATAACCAAACTTAACATTTAGTGTCTCAAACTAAATTATATATTTATGATATATCTCTCCAATTTTCAAAAATTAAGAAGAGTAGAAAAATTACATTTAATTTTTTACGTGTATTGATCCTTTTAGTTGGTTAGGTGTAGGATTTAAGCACTTAAAATATGAAAACCCACAAAATGCTGCTGACCAAGTTATCAAAACTTAGATCAAGAGAGTGCAGATTGCTTAACCTTAATATTTTTTCATCATCACCTGAAAGGAGGATTGATATATATTTGCTTTCTGATACAACCAATAAGGGAAAGTACTAACGGGCGAGAGGATGAATCAATGTGATGATAAGTATAATAGTTTTTTAAATTATAAATGTAATAAAACATAAGGTTAAAAAACTCTTTATTAATTTTGGTAACTCTTAAATATTTAAGATTTTATCTCTTTTAATTTTTTGCATTCTTTTCTAGCATTTTCCGTGCTTTTGGCATGATTCACGTCAATTTTTTTTTTTTAAGACTTTATCACCTCTTTTCCCCACCAATTTCAGGTTAAATGTGAGACAGTTCAGATTTTACCGTCTTTCAGTTTGGTTGTTGCTTTTGTAGGTCTCATCACAATCTTTTTGGGATCAGTGCTTCGTTTCTTCATTTGTTGATGGTGAGGACTCTTGATGGGAAGGATTGAAGTATGGGATGGAAAGGATTGGATTCTTGTTTTGGTCAAAAACCCGAAAGAAAAAAAAAAAATCTTGATTTCTATAGGCCAACGGGCAAAGGGTATTCTTGACTTTGAACAAACCTGGTATGTTTCTTAGCATTTTGCGCAACCTCCGTTGATTGGGCTTCAAAAACAAACTCGGGAGGAAGTATTAAAAATTGAGGTCGGTGGAGCGCAAGCCCGGGCTTGCCTCACATTATTGAAGATGCTCACCCGTATGGCCGACCCATACTTTGCTTGCTTTCTTTTTTTCTTTTTTGATCTTTTTTTTATGGGCTCACCTGCGCCCACAAGAAGCAATGGGCAAATGTGGTGGCTTCTCTGCTTTGGGTTTTTCCAAACGCGGCCTTTCTCTGCAATCGAGTGGTCCTCTGTGCTCCGCCCAGCACCCTCATCGCCGTCGAACAAGAGTGGAGATCCATCCTGCTCTCCAGAGTCGAGTCCCTCCTCTCATACGGGTTGCGATCTCAGTTCCCCTTTCCCTTTGCTTTTCTTTTCCAAGGATCCGAACGCCCACCACGGTTGTTTATATTTTATATTTTCGTTTTTCCTTTTTTTTTTTTTAATTTCTAGCCTTAAGCCCTCCAATTGCATAATAGTTCAGCGGCTTCTGGGTTCAGCCCCAATCAAGATTTAGAGATGGTGAGCCCTTCCAAATAATCTTCTATTCTATATCTCCTTACTCGTTCTCTTATTCTTTATCATCAAACAAGATAAAATGCCTAAGTTCTTTAAGTGTTGAAATGTTCTATACTAATTCTTAATTTTTTATTCTCTTAAAATTGAAGTCTGACTTTATAATAAAAATATGATTCTTAATTTTGGTTATGGTTGAGATTTATTGTACCCTTAATTCTTTATTTTCTTTATTTTTTTGTTTGTTTATACATTTTTAATAGTGATCGGGAGTTATCTGGATGGCCTCCCGCTCTCTTTCTTTTTCTTTAATATCAAACTAGGTAAAACAGACCTTATAACTTTCATTGTTGTCTTCCTTAAATTCTTCAAATTGAAAAGGGGAGTTTTTTTTGGGTTCGAAAGAATCTTTAGTGTTCAGTTGAAAATAAAGAGTTAAGACCCTGTGCAATAAATGAAGGCAACGTCTTTTCAGATTCGTTTCGTCATTTCAGGTGCATTTATGTTGTACAAAAGTTTGGGTAGGAGACAACGACAACTTACAAAACTTACTTTCAGCCAATAATGGCATGTTGAGATGACAGGATGCGCCGTCTAAATAGATAAATTTCAATGGTTGATAATTTTTCACATTTGTATGAATATAATATTATATTATAATAAAATATATATAAAAATATATTATTTTATTTATAAATTTTTTTTTAACACGCTAAAATATTTAATTGTATTGAGAATAAAGATTTCTTTGTACAGTTCTTGCTTTTTTTATTTTATAATCACAATATAAGAAATAAAAAGAACAAACGCTGTAAAAAGAGTACCTTCCTCCCAATACAATTAAGTATTTTGTTCTCCTGTAAATCGAGACGTGTCAGATCTTTGAAAGGAAGAAACAAAGAGGCATTTACGTAACATCCTCCAGAACCCGGATCCGTTGCAGACGAAAGATGAACTTCGGTGACTCACTTCGTTGTTGCGTCGCACGTAATTCCTGCCCAAGTACACCCCGGCCAGACACGGCGTAGTTATTATAATAGCAAAAGCAAAAGCAATATAATAGCAACTAGCCCCGTTTCGATCGCTCTTACTATCTATTTTTAAATTTTTTATATTTTATTTTGAATTTAATTATTATTATTATTAATTATCGTATTTATTTATTTATTTTAATTATTTTTTAAAATTAAAAAATTTTGAAATTAAATATAATTATCTTAATTATATAAAAAAAATTTAAATAATTTTATAAATTTTAAAATTAACTAAATTAATTAATTTAAATAATTAAATTTTTATATATTATTTAATTTTATCTATAATTGATCATATTATCTAACTTTTTTTTATTTTAAGAATATTCTCATAAAAAATTTAGATTTAAATTATAAATTATTATTTTATCACACTTTTTTTAGATAATTTTAATATAATATTTATAAATAATTTTAATTTCATAAATTCAAAATTTATTAATTAATTTAATTTTGTTTAATTTTACAACCAACTTATTGATCACTATAATTAAATAGTCAAATTTTTTATTTTTATTTTATTCATGTCTTCTCATGAATAGTAGTTCGAATAAGATAGTAAAAAAATTGTCAACGTTTAATTTCATCATAACTTGTTAAAGTTAACACGCATAAATTTAGAAAAATCGTTAACGTTTAATTTCATCACAATTTGTTAGGGTCAAGCTGTGAAAATTTGAGCCCAAACAAGAATGGGCGTCTATAAGAAATTATAGAAAAGCACATCAATTAGAAAATAGTCTCAATCCAAGAGCCTTGTCTTCCCTCTTCGTCTCCTTTGGGTTCTATCATGGAAAATTGGTTTGTGTGTCAACTGGCAGGTAACATCAATATTATTGTTTTTGACCTTGACCTTGACTTGTTAGGGTCAGCCTAAATTTGAAAGTGGATCTAGTTATGGCCTGAGAGATTGGGTCTATGCCAAATTTAATATTGTTTCCACAGCCTTGTATGCCAAGAATTTGCACAGAAGATGAATGAAGAATTTGAGTTGTCATTAATTAAAAAAATGACTTACTTTCTTGGATTACAGATATAATAGTGTGAAGAAGGTATTTTTATTTATCAAACAAAATATGCCAAAAAGATACTGAAAAAGTTTGGCATAGAGGATAGCAGACTTTTTACTACCCTAATGCCAGTAGGCTGCAAGTTAACAAAAGATCAAGAAGGAAGGAGTACAAGCCCTACATAATACAGGAAGAGATAGGGAGCCTTCTATACCTTACAAGATCAAGCCTTAATCTCATGCAAGTTGTGTGCATCACTAGCAGATTCCAAGCTGATACTAAGGAATCTCATGTGTTGGTAGTGAAAAGAAATCTAAGATACCTCAAAGGGACACTGGAAATGGGTTTGTGGTATCTTGCTATGGATTCTGTAAAACTACGAGCATACACTGATATAGACT
This sequence comes from Bruguiera parviflora, assembly GCA_019804595.1. Classification (NCBI taxonomy): domain Eukaryota; kingdom Viridiplantae; phylum Streptophyta; class Magnoliopsida; order Malpighiales; family Rhizophoraceae; genus Bruguiera; species Bruguiera parviflora. Next base: position 4,401,132 of record CM034058.1, read on the forward strand.
GGGCAAGAAGTACAGATGACAAAAAATCTACTAGTGGCTGCAATTTCTACTTGGGTTCAAAGTGTGTTGCATGGCTAAGTAGAAAGCAAAACAGTGTTGCTTTGAGCACAACGGAGGCTAAGTATATGGCTACTTGTGCGACATGTACTCAGGTGATATGGATGCAAAGACAATTGGCCGATTTGGGTGCTGAAGTGAAGTTACCAGTGAGTGTACTTTGTGATAATCAAAGTGCAATTGATCTTAGTAAGAATCTAGTTCAACATTCAAGGAGCAAGCATATTAACATCTAGTATCAATTTATCAAGGATCAAGTGGAAGAGGACACAATTCAGTTGGAGTATGTCGACACTAAAGATTAATTCTCAGATATTCTAACTAAACCTCTGTCCACAGAGCTGTTTGAAAAGCACAGAATAAGTCTGTCTATGCAAATGCCTCCTTAAGCCTAAAGTTTAGGTGAATCCTCCATCTCTACTTTGTAGGTTTTTCAAATTTGTAATTGGTTGGCAAAGGGGGGAGAGAAGCAATAGCGCAGGGGGAGCTGTTAAGGAAGGGGGAGTGCATATTTAGGGGGAGTTGTAATCCATCTGCTTCTAAATTATTACTCTAAGAAGATTATAAAGGACTGCTATATAATGGTTTTTGTTGTGAGTGTTGCCAACAATTACAAAGGGGGAGATTGTTGTTCCCACAGCCTTATATGGGTTGTAATTGTTGTCAACTAGATTTAAGTGTGCAAGCAGAAGTGGCTTGTTTAAGCATTCAAGGGATGAGTTTTCAATAGAAACAAAAGAGCAAGAAAAATGAATTAAGAAGGAGGATAATGCTGAATTTTGTATGGAACAGTAATATGAACCCACATGGAGGTGCAAGAAAGGAAATTCACCACAGCTTTAATAAACCCTACTAGGGTTTGCATAGAAAGGAGTATATAAACAAGAAGAGCATCCCAGTAGCTATATGACCTGTAAGCAAACCAGAAACACACACCTGGAAGAGAAGACAACAAACCTGGTATCCATGAGACCACTTGAAAGAGAAGACAATAGACTTGGTATCTGTGAGACCACCTGAAAGAGAAGATAGTAGACTTGGTATCCGTGAGACCACCCGGAAGAAAAGACGACCACCTGAAAGAGAAGATAGTAGACCTGGTATCCCTGAAACCACCCGAAAGAAAAGATAGCAGACCTGGTATCCGTGACACCAGCAGACCAGAAGCGTGAGGTAGGCCGAGAGACATGAACCAGAAAAACTAGTAGCGTAAGACAGGCTAAGAGATGTGAAATGGCAGACCAAAAGCATGAGTGCAAGTTGTGAAACCATGAGACAGTGAAAGCAGGAGTTGTGTGAAACAACCTAGAGAAGGAATTCGGTGAAGCATTAGAAAGAACTCAACATATTTCTAGATTTCTTCAAGAGAGGTTAGAGAGTGTTGTAGTGGACTTCTAAGCAGCAGTGAAGTAGCCTATTCAATTCAACAAAGGCAAGACAAGCTAGAAGAAGGGTAGACACAATAAGTGACACTTTTTGTATTGTACTTACTTTGTATTTGCAATAGTGAAAGGAACAGAGGATTAAGACATCCATTGTAACTACATTGTGAACATCGAGAGTACCACACTAGTATTCTTAAATATAGTGGATTGTCTTGGTAGAGGAAGAGTCTCTACCACTGTGGATGTATGTTACATTGATGGAACCACGTAAATCTCTTGTGTCCTTACTTTGATTTACATGTTATGTTTTGAATTGAGTTGTGAATGCAACTAAAGTATCATCAAACCCATAACCTAAAAAAGACCTAATCAAGAAAATCTGATCTATCTAATAGGCAAGGTGTCTAAAAAGTGACTTTGGGAACTATTGTGATTAGTAGGTAACAATAGATCTACCTTAGTTGAATTTGAGAAAGAGTTTGCTTTTAAGAAGAGATTGATGTTGTTTGCATACCTGCATATTAACAAGAGTGAAAGTATTAAAGAAGTAGAATACTTTGGCTTAAATTATCACAATTTTAAGGGGTGTGATATTGATTCTCCCCCCTCTCAATATCACAGACTAATAGATCTTAGGATGAAGTTAGGAACTTCATTTAAGGTAAAGAAAATTCTTTAACCAAAAAACTGGCAGACTAATCTTTTTGGTTACCATGAATTAAAAGAATAGTGGAAAGTTAAAACCTACAATTATTTTGATTATATCGAAGCATAGGAAAAATCCATATTATATGAAAACAAGCAAAGAAAATTTAGTTGGTTAACTTAAATACATCTTCTGAATGACCTAAAAAGATTTTCAAATTAGTTTAAAACCTAATTTTTTAAGTAAGGCTTACATCATTTGACTTTACCTTATAGAGTAAGAATTGTTTATGAATAGTTTTGCATATCAAATAAAAAGGTTAGAGACCCCCTATTCATGTTTGCAACTTGGTATCATGTTCCATGGATTAATAAATGGGACTATACCATCATGGCTAAATGAGCTAATATCTTAAATGTGGACATTAAACATGTTCCATGGTTAACAAGATGGATTAATATCTAATAGTGGGAAAATTTTGACTTTTTTATGATAAAGTCTATATAGGAAAAGGAATTATTTGTATAAATAGACCTAAGGCTCCATGCCAAAGCTGACTCACACTAGTCTTAAGGAGATATTAAAGGCTTTAATGGAGTCTGTATCAAGAGAGAGGTTATTAGGAATGATGGCTAATTTACTTTAACCGAATGAAGGCACTCAGTCGACTAAGTTGAAAGCACTCAAAAGCATCTCAATATTGATATTATTGAAGATTCCCCAAACCCATATGAGTTGTGAAGAGAAGAAGGACAAAACCACTTTCAGTGGACAAGATGAAATGGGCCAATTTTAATAAAGCTAATTTAGCAAAAGTGAAGGATAGTAAAAAATAATAGAGCATTCCACTTAAAAAAATTGATTCCTCCCATGATGGTTATCACCTTTTTTCATATATAAATAAACCTCCCGTAGGTAAAGTCCAACTTGCTTCTCTTTCCCTTTTTTATAATATCTGTCCTTCTCCTCTTCCTCCCTTTGTAACAAAAACTTATAATGACATTTGGTGTTTAGAGAAAGCTTTGTTTCTCTTTATTTTTATAAGTAATCTCTTCTTACCTTTATTATTTTCTTTTCATTAGTGTGTTTCCATACTTGTTCTATACATCTTTATGTGCAATCCTATACTACCAAGCTAGGAATGGATTGATTGAGGATATGCTGACTAATTAAGTAACCAATAGTGTGGATTCAAACTTGAAAGAGGACCATGACTTCATTAATATGATTGGAGTGTTTAATAGGCTAGGGTTGAATAATAAAATCCACTCCTATGTAAGAGTTTGTTATAAAATAAAAGTTTATAATTAAATAAAAGTGTTATTATATTTTAAAAGTATATCATTGTTTTTACCTTTAAGGTTAGGGTTGTTACCTTAATCTATAAGTAGGATTGATTTTATTGTTAAAAAATATAGATCATTGGTGAAAAGTAAAAGTGAGAATTTTCTCTTTTGGTTTTTCATTGAACTTGATGCAAAATACCTCAACATGACGTGGATAGGGACCTAACGCATGCAAGGAGCCAAAGAATATCTAGGAAAGCTAAATCAAACTTTAATAACACAAATCTTAGTCTTAACATTTAAAGAAACAAGAACCTAGGGGATTTAAGAAGGATATGAATGTCACACTTTAAAAAAGAAGGGTTTTAAAAGTGATAAGTCAAGTTGAATGCCACAAAAAAAGGTATTTCTTGATAAGTCCTTTATTTCTTAAAAGAACTAAAGGAGAAAACCCTTGCTCTTTATTTCTCTCTTATTATTTGATCTTTAAAAGCATACAAAGAGGTGCCCATTTATAGGATAAGATAGCAATTCTAAAGAGACATAAATTCCTATTTAGGACAAATCCTTGTTTAGGACAAATTCCTATCTAGGACAAATCTTTATACAAAAAACTTCCACTTTTACATCAATCACTTATTTAGGATAAACTCTTATTTATGAGTGAATAATATCACATAGTCCTAGCCCATTAGTACTTCAATTATATTAATAAGGCCTTTATTCTCTTTCAAACTTAAATTTGCACCACTTATAATTTAGTTGGCCTAAATATCCTCAATTAGCCCATTTAGTGTTTTTTTCATCTTTTTGGCTTTAGCTTATGTTATTAGACCTTTTGGAAAGTGCAATGGTGTTCTTACATCCTTTGAAACCTTCCATGCAACATCTCTAAGCTTCTCATCATTCTCTCTCTCCTTGAAAAGATTCATCCTCAAGTCATCACTTATATCAAAAGGAGAAAGATCAAAAATATTAAATGTTGCACTCAAATTATACTCATTGGGAAGGTCCAACTTAAAGGAGAAAGATTGAAAACATTAAATTTCTACCTAACAGTTTATGGATGATAATTAGTTGAAAACAATAACTTAGTACCTAGCTTACCTTATAAAGTCTTCCAAAAATAGCTTAAGAACTATGTATCCCAACGTGAAATAAAGCTCCATAACATGTCATGTAAATGTACTACTTCTCTAAAGAATAAGTCAGCCATATATTGTTAGTCTTATGTCATGGGATGAAGTTTACCATTTTAGAAAATCTATTAACAACAATAAATAAAAAATACCTACCCCTTTTTGATCATGACAACCCTAGTAGAAAGTTCACAGATAAATCAATCCAGGAATGACTAGGTATAGGCAAAAGGATATACAAGTCATAAGGTAAAACATTAGATTTAACCTATTTGCATGTTATGCATTTTTCACATACCCTTTCAATTTCTTGTTTCATGTATGGCCCAAAGAAATGTTTAACCAAGACATCTAGGGCTTTCCTAACTTTGAAATGACCCATTAGACCACCCTCATAAGCTTTTCTCACAACTAACTCCCTTGAAGAACTTATGGGCACACATAAATAATTTTCCCTAAATAAGAAACACTCATGCCTATAAAACTTCTCAAAGGCTAACTTCTCACATGCTCTATACATATGAGTATAGTTAGGATCTTTCATATATAAATCTTTAATATATTTAAATCTTAATAATTTTGCAAAAAGTGTAGATATAAGGGCATATTTGCAAGATAATGCATTAGCCATCACATTTTCCTTACCTTGTTTTTATTTGATGATGTAGGAAAAGGTCTCATTGAATTTGATCCACTTGGCATGTCTTTTGTTGGACTTTCCTTATCCCTTCAAGTGCTTTAAGGATTCATGGTCAATATGGATGACAAACTCCTTAGGCCAAAGTTAGTGTTGCCAGGTCTCTAAAGGTTGTACCAATGTATGCATCTCTTTAGCGTAAGTAGAATAATTAAGGCTTGCTCTATTTTTCTTTTCACTAATGTTGGCAATTAGGTGCCTTTCTTGCATCAAAAGTCTTGTCTTGATCGCTACCCCACTTGAAACCCATGTTCTTTTTGATAACCTTAATTAATGGTGTAGCAATGGTGCTAAAGTCCCTAGCAAAGCATCTATAGAAACTAGCTAGACCATAAAAGCTATGCACATCACTAACTAACTTAGGTGTAGGCTAACGAAATATTGCACTAACTTTTTCCTCATCAACCTCAATAAGTTTAGCACTCACAATATAGCTAAGAAAGATGACCTAATTATTACAAAAAGAACATTTCTTATAGTTAACATACAATTTCTCAGAACATAAAATAGTTAAAATAGGATGTAAATGATTAAGATGCTCCTTTAGGCTTTTGCTATGGACCAAAATATCATTAAAATACACAACCACAAATTTACCAATGAATGGATGCAAAACATGATTCATTAATTGCATAAAAGTGCTTGGTGAGTTAGTGAGGCCCAATGGCATAACAAGCCATTCATACAAACCATATTTAGTTTTGAAAGTTGTTTTCCACTCATCTCCCTCTCTCATTCTAATATGGAGGTATCCACTTTTTAAATCAATTTTAGAAAAGACAAATGAATCATGCAATTCATCAAACATGTCATCTAACCTAGGTATAGGGTGACGATACTTTACAATGATTTTGTTTACTACTCGATAGGCAACACACATCTTCCAAGTCTTATCCTTCTTAGGTACAAGTAGTTGGACAGAAACTACACAAGGACTCATGCCTTCCCTCATATATCCTTTGGACATAAGTTCCTCAACTTGCCTATGAAGCTCCTTTGTCTCCTTAAGATTACTTTTATATGCTAACTAGTTTTGGGATGGATGCACTAAGGATAAAATCAATTTAATGCTCAATTCCTCACTTTGGTGGCAATCCCGTTGGAACATCCTTAGAGAGTACTTCTTTAAAATAACAACACTAGGTAAAGACGGGTCATACTTGTGAGTGTTAAAATAAGCCTCTTTCTATAAAAGTACAATCATACATTGCTTAGCATAAAATGCTCTTTTGACATCACTTTCTTTTGCATAGAAACTTTACATTTTCTTCCCTCTCTTGTGTCCTCTTTTTTTTCTCCCTTCTTTTTTTTTATCGCCTTCTTTTCAATCTCTCTTTTTTGTTAATTTTCATTCTTAATCCTCAATTAAGCCATAGTTGTCTCTCTATCTTCTTCTATATTTTCCCTAATCATGACAATCTCCATCTCCTTGTAGTAGTTCTCCACATTTTTAGTGCCTTACGTAAGCCCTTACAGCCTTTGGTACAAGTCCTTATAATAATGATTAGGGATGAAGCTCCTCCTTATAATAGCCTTCATCTCCTCCCATGCATCAGTAGGCCACTCAAGATTCCTTCTCCTTGTAAAAGTAAGTTAATCCTACCAAATAATAACATAATCATTAAATTTAGTGGCAACAAGCTTTACCTTTTTCAGTTCGAAAGAGTTATGGCAGTCAAAAACCAAATCAACCTTCTTCTCCCATTCTAGGTATGCATCAAGATCACTCTTTCCTTGAAATGGAAGAATTGTCATTTTGATATTGCCCAAATCATGGTCATAAGTGCCTTGCCTCCCAAAATCTCTTTGATCCCTTCTATTGTTGGCAATTTTAACCATAGTAGCTTAATCATTAAATTCATCAACTTCATTGTCACTAGCTTATCTTAATTGTCTTCTTGCATTAGGAATCTCATAGTCCCCATGCCTTCTTTGTAACTTTGCTATTGTATTAGTTTAGTCCTCTATCTTCTCTCTTATATCATCAAATCTGTTATTCATGCACTTAAATTGTTGTTGCATAGCTTTGATCATGGAGGACACATCACTAACTCCATCCTAAGCTACACCTCTTGTCAATGGAAGTCATAGTATTACTTCTACACAAAATAATTAAGATACCTCACAAAAAACTCCTTTACATGTTTCACCCTAAAGAAAGGTGTCATATTCCCTTGTATTTACACTTTTTATGGCTTTTTCTTAATATGAACTTGCACTCTTGCTTTTACCACTCAAATTTTCCCTTTCAACTCTTTAAAGAACTAAACAAGCTAAATCAAGTGGATTGCTTTAGAATAAAATAAGGTGAATGGTGTAAAATTGAACTAATTACAAAACATGTTAAAAAATGGAAAAGCACACCAAGACAAATGAATTTAATGAACTAGACTGATATAAAACAAGATATGGAGTTAAACCTAGAAGACAAACTTAGATGACGTAACAAGAAAATAAATGGTAGAATTGGAGTTAAGTAAGAAAACTATATTATTATTGTGACCAATATGACCAAACCATTTAACTTTTATCAATAACTTGAATTTGATTCCTTTTTTTTGTTCCTTTTTTTTTCTTCTACTCAATACAAAACAACAACAAAATACTTAAAGGTAGCAAATAGAATTGAAAATAGCATATTTTGATAGTTATGATATTAAACAAATGAACAAAGTAAGAAGGATTGTAAATAGACAAATTAGTATGATTGAATAAAAAGGTAGTAAATTAAAGAATTAAATGATCCAACTTGATTTAGACTTAGGCTTTGATACTAATTTATGTGAAAAACCCAAAAAGAATATCTAGGAAAGCTAAATCAGACTTTAATAACACAACCCCAGATCCAACATTCAAAGGAACATGAACCTAGGGTATTTAAGAAGGATATGGATGCCACACTCTAGAAAAGAAGGGAATTAGGAGTGATAAGTTGACTTAAAAGCCAAAGAAAGAGATACTTCTTGATAAGTTCTTTAGTTCTCGAAAGAACTAAAGGAGAAAACCCTCACTTTTATTTCTCTCCAATTGTTTGATCTTGCATAACATATAAGGAGGTGCCTATTTATAGGCTAAAATAGCTATCCTAAAGAGGCATAAATTTCTATTTAGGATAAATCCTTATTTAGGACAGACTCTTATCTAGGACAAATTCTTATACAAAAAACTTGAACTTTTATAACAATCACTTATTTAAGATAATATCCCATTTAAGAGTGAATACTATTACTTAGTCCTAGCCCATTAAGTATTCCAATCATATTAATAAGACCTTGACTCTCTTTCAAACTTGAATTTGCACCATTTGTAGCTTAGTTGGCTTGAGTGTCCTTAATTAGCCCATTTAGTGCTTCTTTCACCTTTTTGGCTCTAACTTGTGTTAATGGACCTTCTAAAAGTGTAATGGACTTCTTGCATCCTTTGAAACCTTCAACACATCATCTCTAAACTTCTCATTAGAACTTTGTGAGCTTATAAAGATTATTATCTTATGGCATTCCAATCTAACTTATCATTCCCAAATCCCTTCTTTCTAGAGTGTGGCATACATATCCTTCTTTATATCTCTAGTTCATGTTCTTTTGAACATGAGGTCTAGGTTTATATGTTAGGTTTATGTACATTTGAACTTAGGTCAAGGTTTTACTTTTGTTAAATCTAGTTTAATTTTCTTCGAGTTTTCATTGTACTATTTGGAGTTCATATCAACTAGTGTCAAAGCTTTAGGATTTAAATTAGATTTGCTTATTTAAATTTAAGTTTATCTCCTATTTATCTTCTTAGCTGCCTTATATCATTAGTCAATAGGCAACTAACTTAACCAATTCAAAGAAAAGATTGAAGAAATTTCTCTATAACCTATAAAAGCTCTAGTTAAACCAAAAATAGAAACAAGGGTTTTATTTAAAAGAAATGATTTATAATATGTTTGTTAAAAACCTAAAGCAAATAGAATTAGTAAATGAAATAGTCATGAGGTTAAAAAAAACCTTGGACTAAAAGAACAAAAAATTGTTGTTCAGAGAAAAGAGAAATAGATTAAAAAAGAAGATTATTGTTTGAAAACTGTGATTCAAAGAATTAAAAATAATCATTATGATTTAAAAACTAGAGAATTAAAACCTTTTATAAGTGAGTTTAAAGCTAAAATTAATCAATTAAAACATGAAATAAAGGAATTAAAAGGATTATCATCCTAAAAACCATGTCTAAAAGGATAAAAAAACCTATAAGTGTGCAAGGTACCTTTTTAAAAAGGAACTAGAAACTCTTTAGTATGTTAATCTTTTTGATAGGGTTATTACCCATAAATGGCATAAAAAATTATAGTTGTAATTAATAAAGAATACATATAGTTTGCTATTGTCTTAATAGACTTAGGCATAAATATAAATTGTATTAACGAAGGAATAGTACCTTTTAAGCCAAACTTATATCTATGGTACCAAGGCTTTTGAAAATATGTAGAAATGAAATAAATGATCTTTTTAAAAAGGGACTTATAAAAAAAAAGTAATAGTCTTAAGAGTTGTCCAACATTTTATGTTATAAATAAAGTAAAATTAGAAAGAGGTGTTTTATAATTGATAATTAATTACAAGCCTTTAAATAAGGTACTAAGATGGACTAGATATCTTATTCCAAATAAAAAAGATTTGCTAGACAAGTTTTATAAAGCTTAAATATATTCAAAATTTGATATGAAGTTTAATTATTGGTAAATTCAAATTCATGAGAAAGATAATTATAAAACATCATTCACCATTCCATTCGGTTATTATGAATAGAATGTAATGTCATTTAGATTGAAAAATGCACATTATTACTTTTAGATGATAATGAATGAAATATTTAATACTTATTCAACATTTATGATTGTTTATATTGATAATGTATTAGTATTTACTAATACCATAACAAAATTTTAAACATTTAAACCTTTTCTCAAAGGTTATATAATAAGAAGCTTAGAGATGATGCATAAAAGGCTTCAAATCATGCAAGGGGTCCATTACACATTCCAAAATGTCTAATAACACAAGTTAGAGTAAAAAATGCGAAAGAAGTACTAGATGGGCTAACTGAGGACATTTAGGTCAACCAAACTATAAATGGTGTGAATGCCAGCTTGAAAGAGAGTCAAGGCTAAGTAATAACATTTACTCCCGAGTAGGAGTTTATTCTAAATAAGTGATTGTTACAAAAGTGAAATTTTCTCTATAAGAATTTGTCTTAGATAAGAGTTTATCCTAAAGAATGATTTGTCCTGGATAGGGATATATACCTCTTTATGATTGCTATTTTAACCTATAAATAGGCACCTTTTTGTAAGCTCTAAAAAATTAGACAATTTTGAGAGAAATAAAAAAAGCAAGGGTTTTCTCCTTTGATTCTTTCAAGAATTAAAGAATTTATCGAGAAATACCTCTTCTCTTGGCATTCAACTAGACTTATCATTCTCAATTCCCTTCTTTTCTAAAGTGTGGCATCCATATCCTTCTTACATATCCTAGGTTTGTGTTCCTTTGAATGTTGGGCCTAGGATTTATGTTATTAAAGTCTGATTTAACTTTCTTGATTGTTGTTTGATTCCTTACATGTGTTAAGTCCCTTAGCCACGTCTTTGGGGGTTTTTCATACCAATTGGTATCAAGCCTAACTCTAAATCATGTTGGATTAGTTAATTCTTTAGTTTGCTACCTTGTGATTTATTTATTTTTGTTTTGTTTGTCAATTGAGTGCATTACCATTCAAATGCATTAATCTATCTATTTGTAATCTTTTTTACTTTGTTTATTTGTTAGAGCACTTAACTACCAAAACATGTTATTTTCAATTCCATTTACTATCTCTAAGTGTTCTACTATTGTTTTGTGTTTAGCCAAAAAAAAAAAAAAAGAGAGAACGAAAAAAAAGGAATAAAATTCAAGCTATTGATAGAAATTAAATGGTTGGTCAAATTAGACATAATAATCAATAGTTTTCTTGCTTAACTCTAATTATGCCAATTATTTTCTTATTATGACTTTTGAGTTTATCCTTTAGGTTTACTCCATATCTTGTTTTATATCAATTTAGTTCATTAAATTCATTTGCCTTGATGTTCTTTTTCATTTTTTTGACTCCTTATTCTCCAATTAGTTCAATTCTACCACATTCACCTTATTGTATTATAAAGTAATCCTCTTGGCTTAGCTTGTTTAGCTATTTAAAGAGCTAAAAGGGGAAATTTGAGCAATAATAGATAAGAGTGCAAGTTCATATTACAAAAAACCATAAAAAGTATAAACACGAAGGAGTGTGATACTTTTTCTTTTAAGTGAAACATATGAGGGAGTGTTTTGTAAGGTATCCTAATCATTTTATGTAGAATTAATGCTAAGACTTCCATAGAAAAAGGTGTAGCTCATAAGGGAGTTAATGATGTGTCCTTCATGGGGACTATGAGGTTCCTAATGCAAGAAGGCAATTGAGATGAGCTTATGATCATAAAGTTGATGTAAAAGATGATGACTTTGATGATTAAGCTACTACGGTTAGAACCATCAACAATAAAAGGGATTAGAGAGATTTTGGGAAGCAAAGCCCCTATGACCATGATTTGGGTAGCATTAAAATGACAATTCCATCATTCCAAGGTAAGAATGATCCTCATATATGCCTAGAATGGGAGAAAAAGGTTGAATTGGTTTTTGACTACCATAACTACTTTAAAGAGAAAAAGGTAAAACTTGTTGTGATTGAATTTACTAATTATGTTATTATTCAATGGGATCAATTTATTTTGACTAAAAGAAGGAATCATGTGAGCCCATTAATACATGGGAGGAGATAAAGGCTATCATAAGAAGGAGGTTTGTCCTTAATCACTATTGTAAGGATTTGTAGTGAAGGATACAAAGGCTTACTCAAGGCACCAAATATGTAAAGGACTATCACAAAGAGAAAGAGACTGCCATGATTAGGGCAAATGTAGAAGAAGTTAGAGAGGCAACAATGACTCAATTTTTGCAAGAGCTAAATAAAGACATGGCCAATGTGGTTGAGTTACAACACCATGTGGAATTAGAAGACATGGTGTACATGGCAATGAAAGTTGAAAGACAACTTAAGCAAAAGGATTCCATATGGTTTGGGCAAAATTTAGGTTTTACCTTATCTTGGAAGTTGATTAGAGTAAAAAGGACCAAAAGATTGATTACAAGGGCAAGAATATGGGTTTTGGCAAGGAGGTAGGTAATTTTGATTCCCATCCAAGTAAGAATAGAGATGTTAAATGTTTTACATGTTTAGAAAGGGGTTACATTACATCTTAATGTCCAAATAAGCTTGCAATGATCTTAAGAGGTAATGACAACGTTGAAACTACAAGTGAGTCAAATAATGATTCAGTGTCATCATTAGAGGGTGAAAGTGATGGAAGGGAGTATGTAATTAATGGAGTAGCTCTCGTCACAAAGCGAGCATTAAATGTGTAAATGAAGGAAGAAAATGAGGTGCAATGAGATAACATCTTTCATACGACGTGTCTTATTAAAGATAAGAAATGTAGTATTATTATTAATGGTGAGAGTCACACTAATTATGGTTGAAAAGCTAAATTTACCAAGTATTAAGCATCTTATACCACATATGCTTCAATAGTTGAATAAGTGTGGTGAAGCCAGGGTAAATAAGCAAGTGCTCATGTCTTTTTTGATTGGAAGATACCATGATGAAGTTTTATATGATGTTGTACCCATTCATGTGGGCCTTATTCTATTAGGAAGGCCATGGCACTTTGATAGATGAGTAATACATGATAGCTTCAAGATTCGATATTCATTTGTAATGAATGAAAAACTTGTCACTTTTGTACCATTAACACCTCAACAAGCTTATAAGGATCAATTAAGGATTAAGAATAAAAATGAGTGGAAAAGAGAGAATGAAAAGAAAGGGATAACCAAAGTAGATTGAGAGGGATAAAAAGTGAGGACACAAAAGAAAGAAAAGAAAATAAAAATTTTTAGGTAAAAGAAAGTGATTTCAAAAGATCATTTTATATCAAATAGCTTATGATTGTACTTTTGTACAAAGAGGCTTATTTTAACACTAACAAGTTTAACTCATCTTTACCTAATGTTGTTATTTCTCTTTTGCAAAAATTAAAAGACATATTCTCTAATGATTTTCCAAGTAGATTACTACCTAAGAGAGGAAATGAGCATTAAATTGACTCATCCTTAGTGCATTCATTCCAACCGGCCAGTATATAGGAGTAATCCAAAAATGACAAAAGAACTTCAAAGGCAAGTTGAGCAACTTATGTCGAAAGGGTATATGAGAGAAAGCATGAGTCCCTATACAATTTTGGTTCTACTTATACATAAAAAGGATGGGACTTGGAGGATGTGTATTGACTATCTAGCGATCAACAAAATCACTTTAAAGTATCATCACCCCATAGCTAGGTTAGATGACATGTTAAATGAATTGCATTGTTCATATGTCTTTTATAAAATTGATTTGAAAAGTGGATACCACCAAATTAGGATAAGAGAGGGAGAGGAGTCGAAAATAACTTTCAAAACTAAGTATAGTCTATATTAATGGCTTATTATGCCATTTGGTGTCATTAATGCGCCAAGTACTTTTATGTGATTAATGAATCATGTTTTGTATCCATTTGTAGTTGGTATATTGCAAAAGTTTAGAAGAGCATTTTAATCATTTATGTTTTATTTTAATTATTTTATTTTCTATGAAATTGTATGTTAGCTTTAAGAAATGTTCAATTATAGTAACCAGATCATATTTCTTGGCTATGTTATGAGTGTTAAAGGTATTAAGGTTCACAAGAAAAAAGTTAAGGCAATCCATGATTGGCTTACACCTAAGTTAATTAGTGATGTGCGTAGATTTCATGGTCTAGCTAATTTCTATTGATGCATTGTTAGGGACTTTAGTACCATTGTTGTACTACTAACTAAGGTTATCAAAAAGAACATAAGTTTTATGTCAGGTAGTGATCAAGACAAGGCTTTTAATTGCATTAAGGAAATATTAAGTTTTACACCTTTACTTGCTTTACTTGACTTTGCAAAAACTTTTGAGATTGAGTGTGATACTTCAAGTATTGGCACTCAAGCTATTTTGATGCAAGAAAGGTGTTCAATTGACTACTTTAGCATAAAGCTAAGTGGAGCAAGCCTTAATTATTCTACTTATGATAAAGAGATGTATGCATTGGTACGGGCTTTAGAGACGTGACAACACTACCTTTGGCCCAAGGTGTTTGTCATCCATACTAACCATGAATCCTTAAAGCACTTAAAGGGACAAGGGAAGTTTAGCAAAAGATATGCCAATTGGATCAAATTCATTGAATATAAACACAACCATTAAATATAAACAAGGTAAGGTGATGTATTATCTTGTAAGTATGCCCTTATCTCTACACTTACTATGAAATTATTAGGATTTGAATATATTAAAGATTTATATGTGAAAGATCTTGAGTTTTCTAATGTGCATAGAGAATGTGAGAAGTCAGTCTTTGAGAAGTTTTATAATCATAAAGGTTTCTTATTTAAAGAAAATCTTTTATGCATGCCTATGACCTCTTTAAGAGAGTTAGTTGTGAGAGGCAACTCTCTTAAAGAAGTCATAACACAAGTTAGAGCCAAAAAGATGAAATAAGCACTAAATGGGCTATTTGAGGACATTTAGGCCAACTAAATTGCAAATGGTGCAAAATCAAGCTTGAAAGAGAGTCGAGGCCTTATTAATATGATTGGAGTACTTCATGGACCAGGGCTAAGTAAAAGCATTCATTCATAAATAATAGTTTATCCTAAACAAGTGATTGTTATAAAAGTGGAAGTTTCCTATATAAGAATTTGTCCTAAATAAGAATTTATGCCTCTTTAGGATTGATATTTTAACCTATAAATAGGCACCGTCTTGTAAATTCTAAAAAATTAGACAATTTTGAGAGAAATAAGAAACAAGGTTTTTTCCTTTTGTTCCTTTAAGAATTAAAGAACTTATCAAGAAGTACCTCTTCTTGTGGTGTTCAACTTGACTTATCACTTCCAATTCCCTTCTTTTTTGGAGTGTGGCATCAATATCCTTCTTAAATACCCTATATTTCTATTCCTTTGAATGTTGGGTCTAGGGTTTATGTTATTAAAGTCTAATTTAGCTTTCCTAAGTATTGTTTGATTCTTTACATATGTTAGATCCATAAGTTATGTCTTTTAGGGTTTTTTTGCATCATCATAGAAAAGGCAGGATTAGTTATCGCTACTAAGAACATGAAGTTATTTCAAACGAAGGTTAGATTTCTTGGACACTTTATTGAAAATGGAATTGCAGTTCCCATTAATCAAGCAATTGAATTTCCCTCTAAATTTCTAGATAAAATAAAAGACAAACAACAATAGCAAAGGTTTCTAGGAAGATTGAATTATATTTCAAATTTTTATAAAGACTTAGTCTATGATGCTAAGTCATTATTTGAAGGATTAAAGAAAAATCTACTAGAATGAACAGACAAACATACAAGGGTAGTTAAGAGGATTAAAATTAGAACAAAAGAATTACTATGTTTAACCCCTCCTTATCCTAATAAATGTGATATAATTGGAAAAAGCACATGAGATAGAGGACACAACGGTATTAATTCAAAGGAATAACTTATTCATTTTACTTTAGAAATCTAGAAAGGAGGAGGACCTAATTGCTTTACTATTAATAAAGAAATATTAGCAATAGTATTATGCATTCAAAAATTCAAAAATGACCTATTAAATCAAAAATTTCATTTAAAAATTGATTATAAAGTGGTTAAAGATGTCCTTACTAAAGATGCTAAAAATGTTGGTTATAATCAAATCTTTGTCATATGGTAAGGAATTTTATCTATTTTTTATTTTGATATCAAGTTTATTAAAGGAACTTTTAATTTTTTATTAGATTTTCTAACTCATAAATTTTTATAGAGAACTTTCATATATGTAAACAACCCTTAATATAGAGACCTTATTTCCCAACATAGTCAATTATTTCACTAGCAAAAGATACTTCTAGATCAAAATCTAAAGAAGCAGATGAACTTCAAGTTGATGCTTATAAGAGGGGTTTAGATAAAACTTTAACATATTCTTTAATTCCAAAGCACATTGACTTTTTATGTACTATTGAAAACAATTTTACTCAACTTTGACTTAATAAGGCCACTAAATTCTATCTTAAAGATGATGTATCCTTATTCTACTATAAAGAATTGTTTATACTATTAGCAAATCCTACATGAAATAGGTTTTATGATTATTGAACCTATTGAAAGAGCATTAAGAACAACCTATGATTTTAGAAATTGGGCTTATGCTTAATTCAAGATAAAAAAAAAACTTCATTTGAAGATTAAAAAGGTGATCTCTTTGGCTATAGAGATCTAGAAAAATGGTGGAAGGTAAAATTTTATTACTACTTTAATTATATCGAAGCTTGGGAAAAAGTCTTATTATACAAAAATAGGTAAAAGAAATTTAGTTGGTTCATTCATATTCATTTTTTAAATATTTCAAAAAAATATCCTAACTAGTTTAAAACCTAGTTCTCAAAATGTTGGTTTACATCACCTAACCCTATCTCATAAAATAAGAACTATTTATGAACAATTTTGTGAAAAGAATGATGAGGTTAAAGACTCATTACTAATGTTTGCCTTATGGTATCATGTCCCATGAATTACAAAATGGGATTATATTATGATGGCAAAATAAGCAAATGTTATAGAGGTAGACATTAAATATGTCCCCTAGTTGGCACAAAAAATTACCATTAGATGACGGGAAATTTTTGACTTATTTGACAATGGAATTTATATGGCCAAAGGTATCATTTGCATAAATGGTTTAAAAGGTTTACCAAAGCTTATGCCTTATGGTAAACTAAAAAACTTATTAAAGATTTTTATAAATTCTATATCAAAAGAAAGGTTATTATAGATGGTGGCTTCATTACTCTAACTAGAACAAAACACACAAGCAAGTTATGCTGAAAGTAGTTAAGGACACAACAATGAGAATATTATGCAAGACTTAGAAGATCTTTATGAGTTGTAAAGCGACAAAACTACTTTTGGTAGGGAAGAATGAAAAGACGTGAAAGGCCCAATGAAAATAGATAAGGACCATGTTATTAAAGCTACTTTGGAGAAAGCAAGGAATGAAGGGCAAAGACTAGATAAGGACCACTTTATTAAAGTGATTCCTCTTGCTTGTTATTAACTTTTTCTAATATAAATAGAGCACCCTTAGGACATAAGGGGTAGTGATGAGAAGTTTAGAGATGATGTGTGGAAGGCTTCAAAGGATGCAAGAGATCCATTATGCATTCCAGGAGGTTCAATAACGCAAAGTAGAGCCAAAATTATGAAAGAAGCACCAATGGGTTAATTAAAGAAATTCGGGCCAACCAAGTTACAAATGGTGTGAATTCAAGTTTGAAAGAGAGCTAAGGTCTTACTAATATGATTAGAATACTTAATTGGTCAAGGTTAAGTAATAGCATTCACTTTTAAATAGGAGTGTCCTAAATAAGTGTTTGTTATAAAAGTGGAAATTTTTTTAATAAGAATTTGTCTTAGATAAGAATTGGTCCTAAATAAGAATTGTTATCTCTTTTATGGTTGTTATCTTAGCCTATAAAGGCACCTCCTTGCAAACTCTAAAATCAAGTAATTTGAGAGAAATAAACAATAAGAGTTTTCTTCTTTTATTTTTCAAGAAGTAACTCTTCTTGTGGTGTTTAACTCGACTTATCAATCCAAATTCCCTTCTCTTTTTGAGTGTGGTGTCTATATTCTTCTTAATACCATAGGTTCATGTGTTAGGTCTCTATGCCATGTCTTTTTGGGTTCACATTAGTCGGTATCAGAGCTTGACTTTAAATCGAGTTAGATCAATTAATTCTTCAATTTTCTACCTTATGATTTATTTATTTCCATTTTGTTTATCTATTAAATGCATTACCATTCGAAACATGCTAATCTATTTGTTTGCAATCCTTTTTACTTTGCTCATTTGTTTGAGGGCATAACTATCAAAATATGCTATTTTCAATTTCATTTGTTGTCTCTAAGTATTCTACTATTGTTTTGTGATGAACCAAAAAAAAAGAAGGAGGAATAAAAAAAAGGCATCAAATTCAAGTTATTGGTAGAAGTTAAATGGTTTGGTTAAATTGGTCATAATAATAATATAGCTTTTTATGCTCAACTCCAATTCTACCATGTATTTTCTTGTTATGTCATCCAAATTTGTCCTCTAGGTTTAACCCCCTATCTTAATTTATGTGAGTCAAGTTCATTAAATTCATTTGCCCTAATATCGTTTTTCTTTCTTTCTTTCTTTTTTTTTTTTGACTCCCTATTCTCCAATTAGTTCAATTCTACCCCATTTACCTTATTATGTTCAAAAACAATCCTCTTGATTTAACTTTTTTAGTTCTTTAAAGAACTAAAAGGAGAAATTTGAGTGGAAAAAGGCATAAAAATTATAAAACACAAGGGAGTGTGACACCCTTTTTGAGCAAAACATGTTAAGGAATGTTTTGTGAGGTATCCCAATCATTTTGTGCATAATTAATACTATAACTTCCAAAGACAAAGGTGTTGCTCAAGAGGGAGCTAGTGATATATCCTTCATGATTAAAGCTATGCAACAACAATGTAAACATATGAATACCAGATTTAATGATATGAGGAAAGGGATAAAGGAGCAAGCTACTACAATAAAAGAGTTACAAGTAAGGTATAGGGACTATGAGGTTCCTAATGCAAGAAGGCAAGTGAGACAAATATAATGTAGAAGATGATGAATTTGATGATCAAGCAATTGTGGTTTTAATTGCCAATAATAAAAAGGATCAAAGAGATTTTACGAGGAGAGGCACCTATGACCCTAATTTGGGTAGCATTAAAATGACAAGTTCTCCATTCCAAGTTAAGAATGATCCTATTATGTACCTAGAATGCAAGAAAAAGGTTGAATTGGTTTTTCACTGCCCCAACTACTCCAAAGAGAAAAAGATAAAGCTTGATGGTGTTGAATTTACTAATTATACGATTATTTGATAGGATCAACTTGTTTTGACTATGAAAAGGAATTGTGAGAGGCTTATTAATACATGGGAGGAGAAGAAGGCTATGATGAAGAGGAAGTTCATCCCTAATCACAATTATAAGGATTTGTACTAAAGGTTGCAAGGGCTCATTACCAAAAGTGTCAAGGACTATCATAAGAAGATAAAGATTAGCATGATTAGGGTAAATGTAAAAGAAGGTAGAAAGGGAACCATGACTTGACTTTTATAAGGGCTAAATAAAGACATATCCAATGTGATTAAGTTGTAATACTACGTGGAATTAGAAGACAAGGCGTATATGGCTATAAAAGTTAAAAGATAATTAAACAAAAGGGTTCCACATGATTTGGGCAAAATTCAGGTTCTACTTCATCTTAGAAGTAGAATTGGAGTAAAATGGACAAGAAGGCTGATTACAAGCCCAAAATTGAGCTTATCTGAGAGCAAGAATATGGAATCTAGCAAGGAGGCTGGTAATTCTGATCCTTAACCAAGTAAAAATAGAGATGTTAAATAAGTGTTTAGGAAGTGGTCACATTACATCTTAATGTCTAAATAAGTGTGCAATGGTTTTGAAGGATTTGATATGATGCCAATTTCAAAATAATTGATCCTTATTTATAGGATTCATTATATAGTTATGAACATTATTGTTCCAAGAATTAAAAAAATTCCTTTGAAATATGCAAATAAAGGGATTACAATATTATTTTTGACTTGTAGGTTAAGAACTAATATTTTTGTTCCTAAAACCATTACATGGGATCATGTTAAACTAACTGAAAGATGGACTCTAAAAAAGGCAATCAAACCTACTAAACAGGTAAATCAACAAATGAAAGAAACCATTGAATATAAGGATGGATAAGTCAAAACCAAGTTTGCTTCCATCACTAAGTATGAGGTTAAACCTTAAAAAGGAAAAAAAAAGGTTAAATGTAGATACTTTACCTCTTCAATATTGACTATAAAATTGAAGGGTATAAAAAGAATGATGGAATAGGTGAGTCAACCTCAATATAAAGTTGGCTATCTACCTTTAACCGCATAATGAATCGCTAGAGACATCTAGTCAAGCTTCTAGACTTAGATCTAATCTAAGATATCAAGATGAAGATAAAAGACTTTATGTCCTTACAGTCGTAAATGAGGTAGAAGAAAAAGTAAAAGAGTTATTTTGCTTTGCCAAAAACACTATAAAAAGAAAATAGTTTTTTCAATGGCTTTTAACCAAAGAGAACAAGAATTCTAGATTAAATGTCATAGAGAGTATATTAAAAGCATGGGAACAATCAATATTTTTACTTATTTCGAAAAGCTTTATAGGGCTAAGAAAAAACTTTTCACTAATTTTTCAGCTTTAAAAGAATATATGGTTTTAGAAAAAGTTTATCAAGAATACATTATTGAAAAGGGAAAAAGGATTATTAGTATCCACTTTTCTACTTTAAATTTAAACCTAAAAATTAAGGATATTGAGGTTATAGTCTCTCTATATAAAGCTAAAGTTATAACTAATGCTATAATTTAGTAGAGAAATTATACCAATCTATATTTTCAATCAAGATGTAACTAGCTTAACTAGGTTAAAGAAAAGATTTTAAAAAAAATTCTCTACAAGCTCTAAAACCTCTAGTTAAACTAGAAATAGAAAAAAGAAAAAATATTTTATTTAAACCCTTATCTTTAGAAGAAGTGAGCTATAACATATCTAATAAAAACATAAAGCAAACAAAATTAGTACATGAAATAGTCAAAAATGTTATAAAACCTTTAAGTAGAAGAAAAGGAAGTCATTATTCTACAATCTATCTTTTCAATCAAGATGCAACCAGCTTAACCGAGTTGAAAAAAAGATTGAAAATTTTCTCTACAAGCTCCAAAACCTCTAATTGAACTAGAAACAGAAAAACAAAATATTTTATTTAAACATTTATCTTTAAAAGACATGAGCTATAATACGTCTAGTAAAAACATAGAGCAAACAAAATTAGTACATGAAATAGTCAAAATGTTATAAAACCTTGGACTAGAAGAAAAAGAAGTCGCTATTTTAGGAAAAGAGGAACAGATCAAAAAAGAAGAGAAAGAATCTAAAGAATACATAAATAAAATTCAAGAGATATTTGTATTAGAACAAATGATTCATCATCTTCTTATAAGAAAGAAGCGATTAAGATTTATAAAATGACCTTTAATAAAGTCTCTACAAAATTATATTATCTGAAACCAACTATATTTAGTATAATAATAATAGCATAGTAGAGTGAAATTTAAATGAGATGTCTAAACATTTGATTTGATTCTTATTTTACTTCATTATATAATGATGTTTGCAATTATTACAAATTAAAGGATAATTTTGACCCTCAAATAGCAAAATTTATAGCTAGTGAATTTCTTTATCTTGCTAAAGAAGCCAAAGTTCAAATCTTTTCTTTTGTGAAAGTAGAGTAAGGAGTTCAACTTTTTAATAATGTTAATACATTAATATATACAATTACTAATCATTTTATTGGTATAAGCACCTTATTAATAGGTTAAACATGCGAGCAACTCATTAATTTGATATGTCTAAATATGTCTCATTTTAGGTAGTATAAAAATGTATTCTTCTCCAAAGTTTTTATTAAAGAAGAAGTTAGAGTATCTTTTGAAAAGAAAATTTTCTTATTAGGTTACCTACCCTATTCGCATAAAAAGTTAAAAATTGGTTAAAATCCTATCATATAGGAGTAATTGATTACTCTAACTAAACTTATGGAGAATTAGTTGCTATGGTGGTGGCAGAAGGAGTTAGATTTTGTAATGAAATTAAACTATATAAACAATTATAGAGAGATAAAGCTTATGGTAAATGAGTTTTAAGAGATTTTTGTGAACAGATAGGTTATCCACCCATGAATTATCCTAGAAAATTTAAGAAAAGGGGATTTTAAACTTCTAGCCCAAAAGAAAATCTTTTATTCAAAAGAAAAGAAAAAGAAAATCATAAAAGGAAGCATAGTTTACAAAAGAGAAGAAAAGTTGTAATCTATTATAAATGTAGAAAGATAAGGCAAGACTCTAATAAATGCAAAATAAAACAAAGAATTCAAAAGTTATCTATGGATGAGGACCTTAAAGGTAACTAATGCATATCTTCTTATTAGAAAATGAGTCAAGAGAATTAAAATTAAAAGTAGACCTTCTTAAGGAAAAAGCTACCTCAGATAATTGTAACAAATAATATGATTATTATCAAGTAATTTATAAAAGTAATAACTTATTAGTCTTGAGAAAAAAAAAGTAATTTAATTTTGGATCTTAATGATAAATTAGCAAATCCAAGGAAAAAAAGAGAGCAATTAGAAAAATATCTTCATTTGGCTCAAAAGGTTACTAAGATTAAAGAACCAGAAGAAGATTATAATTTAAAAATTATAATTCAAAGAATTAGAAATAATCACTCTAGTTTAAAAACTAGAAAATCAAAATCTTCTATGAGTGAGTTTGAAGTTAAAATTAATTAACTAAAATATAAAATAAAGGAATTGAAAGAAAGGAATATAATCCTAGAAACCATGTTTGAAAAAATTGAAAATTCTACAAATGTGCAAGGTACCTCTTTAAAAGAGGAACTAGAAACTCTTTAATATGTAAATCTTATTGATAGAGTTATTACCTATAAGTAGTATACAAAAATTACAGTTGTAATCAACAAAGATTATATATTTTCTATTATTACCTTAATAGACTCAAGTATCGATATGAACTATAATAATGAGAAAATAGTACCTTAAAAATACTTTTCAAAAACAACATAAATGTTAAATACTACGAATAAAAGTAAGCTTAGTATAAGATACAAACTATCACAAGTGGCTACTTGTAATAAGGGAATTTGTATTGAAATTCCTTTTGTTTTGGTTAAAAACCTATCTCAATATGTTATTTTGAGAAATCTCTTTTTACATAAGTTATATTGTATAAAAGAAATTAGTGATTAAGGAATTTAGTTAGAGATAAATGGAAAACTTACTAGATTTAAGTTTGAATCTACTATCCAATGTAAGGAGATAAATATACTTTAAAAGATTATTAAAAGAAAATAGAGATTTATTTAATCTCTATATGCTTAATTAAAAAAAGAAACATTTAAATGAAAGAATTAATACTTTTGTTATTCAAGCAAAGATACAAGTACATATAAGGTTAGAAAAAATGGTTTGCTTAGAAGCTCCTATGGCGTTTTAGAATGGAAAGAAACACATAGTAAAATTACCTTATGAAAGACTTTTAATGAAAGTCAAACTCCAACAAAAACCAAACCCATAGTAATGGGACTAAGGAATTTGAAAATATGTAGAAATGAAATAAATGATCTCTTAAAAAAATGGATGTATTAGAAAAAGTAACAGTCCTTAAAGTTGTCCAACATTTTATGTTTAAAATGCAGTACAATTAGAAAAAGGTGTTCCATGATTAGTTTTTAATTACAAGTCTTTAAATAAGGTACTAAGATAGATTAAATATCTTATTCCAAGTAAAAAAGATTTATTAAATAGGTTTTATGAAATTCAAATATATTTAAAATTTAATATGAAGTTTGTTTTTTGGTAAATTCAGATTCATGAGAAAGATAAATATATAATGAAGTATATATAATACAAGTTTGATGTTCTAACATTCTATCAAGATTTCATTCTACAATGCTACTACTATTATACTAAACATAATTATACCCAAGTTGTTCCTCTAATAAAAGGTTAACTAGAGTTGGCATTGGATAATATAATTTAGTAGGGACCTTATTAAAAGTCATTATGTTAATGTTCATTGTTTCCTTCTCATAAGAAGGTATGAATCATTTTGTTCTAAGAAGAACATTTCTTGAAGTTTATCTATATATTCTTCAGACTCTTCTTCATTTTTTTTAATCTATTCCTTTTTTCCCAAAACAATTAATTCATTTTCTTTTAATCTAAGGTTCCTTAACCTTTCACTATTTTCATTTACTAATTCTATTTGCTCTGAGTTTTCACCTAACATATTATAACTTACTTCTTTTGAAGGTAAGGGTTTAAAAAAAAATTAATTTTCTATTTTTAGTTTAATTAGAGGTTTTATAGCCTATGTAATAATTTCTTCTATCTTTTCCTTCACTTGCCATCTATGTTCTTGTTATGCCATCCAAGTTTGTCCTCTAGGTTTAACTCCATATCTTATTTTATATCTGCCTAGTTCATTAAATTTATTTGCCTTGATGTCCTTTTTCATTTTTTTTATCTCCTTGTTCTCCAATTAATTCAATTATACCTAATTCACCTTATTTTGTTCTAAAGCAATCCTCTTGATTTAGTTTGTTTAGTTCTTTAAAGAGTTAAAGAGGAAAATTTGAGTGGTAAAAGGTTAGAGTGCAAGTTCATATTAAGAAGAAGTTATAAAAAGTGTAAACATGAGGGAGTATGACACCTTTTCTTTTGACTGAAAAATGTGAGGGAATGTTCTATGAGGTATCCTGATCACTTTGTTCAAAAGTAATACAAAGACATCCATAGAAAATGGTGTAGCTTAGGAAGGAATTAGTGATGTGTCCTTCATGATCAAAGTTATGCAACAATAATTTAAGCACATGAATCCTAGATCTAATGATATGAGAGAGAGAATGAAGAAGCAAACTAATAAAATAATATAGTTGTAAAGGATGCTTGGGGATGATAAGATTCCTAATACAAGAAGGCAATTAAGAGGAGCTTATGACCATGAAGATGATGTAAAAGATGATGAATTTGATAATCAAACTACTGTGGTTAAAATTGCCAACAATAGAAAGGATCAAAGAGATTTTGGGAGGCAAGGCACTTATGACTGTGATGGGTAGCATTAAAATGACAATTCCTCCATTCCAAGGTAAGAATGATCTTAATGCATACATAGAATGGGAGAAAAAGGTTGAATTGGTTTTTAACTATCATAATTATTTCTAAGAGTCAAAGGTAAAGATTGTCGTTGTTAAATTTACTAATTATGCTATTATTTGGTAAGATCAACGTATTTTAACTAAGAGAAGGAATCATGAGAGGCTTATTGATACATGTGAGGAGATGAAGGCTATCATAAAGAGGAGGTTCATCCTTAATGACTATTACAGGGATTTATAGCAAAGGCTGCAAGGGCTCGCACAAGACACCAAAAGTATAAAGGACTAAGGTAAGAAAATAGAGATTGCCATGGTTAAGGCAAATGTAGAAGAAGATAGAGAGGCCACTATGGCTTGATTTTTACAAGGGTAAATAAAGACATAGCCAATGTGGTTGAGTTGTAACACTACATGAAATTAGAAGACATGGTGTATATGACAATAAAAGTTGAAAGACAACTTAAACAAAAGGGTTCCACATAGTTTGGGCAAAATTCACGTTCTATTTCATCTTGGAAGCCAAATTTGAGTAAAAAGGATAAAAAGGCTAATTAGAAGTCTAAAGCCAAGCTATCTAAAAACAAAATATGAGTTCTAGCAAACAGGTAGGTAATTTTGATCCCTAACCAAGTAAAAATAGAGATGTTAAATGTTTTAAGTGTTTAAGAAGAGCCCACATTGTATGTCAGTGTCCAAATAAGTGTGCAATGGTATTAAAAGGAAATGGTGATGTTAAGACTACAAGTGAGTTAAATGATGATTCTATGCCATCATCGGAGGGTAATAGTGATGGAGAGGAGTATCTAATTAATGTGGTAGCTCTCATCATAAGGTAAGCGTTGAATATGCAAGTTAAGGAAGAAAACAAGGTGCAATGAGATGACATCTTTCATATGAGGTAACTGATCAAAAATAAGGTATGTAGTATGATTATTGATGGTGGGAGTTGTAATAATATTGTCAGTACAATTATGTTGAAAAGCTGAATTTACTTATTATGAAGCATCCTACACCATATAAGTTTTAGTAGTTGAATGAAAGTGGTGAAGTTAGGTTGAATGAGCAAGTTCTCATGTCATTTTCTATTTAAAGGTACCATGATGAAGTTTTATGTGATATTGTTCCTATGCACAAAAGTCATATTCTATTAGGAAGGTTGTGGTAATTTGACCAATGAGTTATGCATGATTGCTTCAAAAACCAATATTCCTTTATAATGAATGAAAAACCTATCACTCTTGTATCATTATCACCTCAACAAGCTTATGAGGATCAATTAAGGATTAAAATAAGAGTGAACAGAAAAGACAAATTGAAAAGAAAGCAATAATTGAAATAGATAAGAGAGGAGAAAAGGTGAGGACACAAGAGAGAGACAAAAAAAAGAAAGTTTTTATACAAAAGAATGTGATGTCAAAAAAGTATTTTATACCAAACAGCTTATAATTGTACTTTTGTACAAAAAGGATTAATTTAACACTAACATGTTTGACCCATCTTTACTTAGTATTGTTGTTTTTCTTTTATAGGAATTTAAAGATGCATTCTCTAAAGATGTTTCAAATGGATGCTCACCTAAGAGAAGAATTGAGTATTAAATTGATGTTATCTCTGGTGTATCCATTTCAAACCAATCAACATATAGGTCTGATTATTTTTAATCTCTTTTATATATACCTCAAGGGTATTTAATGATTAAGATTTTTATGAAATAAATAGATATAACTATAATATGAAAAATATGAATAAAAGTGATTGAATACAATTTTTCATTAAGAGTTAGAGTATCTAAAGGTCTATAAATATTGATCTATATAATTTCAAAATACTAAGGGCTTTTTATGGTTTCTTTCATACTATATTTGGTTTACTTACATTTAATGTAATTCATACATAATTTAAGATAAAAAAAGTTTGGATTCGAAAAAATCTCATTATTAACCCATCTCATTAGTAGTTTTTTAGCTATATAACCCAAACATTTATATTATAAGTAGATAATAATTTCAATCATCATGTTATATTTAATTTTAATATTATGACGTATAGTAAGAAAAAATTGTTTTTAAATTTTTTTAATTTCAAATGACATGAAATATTAATAATAATACATTAAGAAAAAGATTCATATTTTTATATTAATTGAAATAATTAGATTATAATAAATCTTTATCATTATGGATATATGAATAGTAGTACTGTGATCAAGTTATTAAGTATTATGACAAATTTTAATTATATTTTATTTAAAAAATATTATAGTATTTAATTTTTTTTTTCAAATCAAACCTTATATTTTAGGTAATTTTTTGATAAGATCTAATCATTTTTTAACAGAAGTGAAGGTTATCACTCTTTTTATTTGTTACTTTTTAGCTTAAAAAATATAAATAGGCTTTTTCTTTTTTTAATTGGTTAACTTTTAGTTCCATTTCTTTCCCATCTTTCTTGGCCTTGAGATTAATGAAGTAATTTACTTTTTTTTGTCTTGTTTCTTTCAAAACAAGCATATTGAATAATTCATTAATATTTAACTTTTTTTTTATATTATTGTAGTGAATAATAATTAACACTTAGAAGATAGTAAGGTTAAAATAAATTGCTCCAAAAAAAAGTTATCTATCATTAACCTTAAGGTCTTAAATTTTGTTGCAAAGTTAATCATCTTAATAATGTGTTCTTGTGTAATTCATGGCCTAGTAAATTTTACAATCACAAGTTCTCTTATAAAAGTATTAGTGGATGACTTGTCCTCAAAATGAAACCATCTTTTCACAAATTACAAATATTCTTTTGCACTTTTTATTTGTGAAATAGTTTTTTTAATGCCATTAGCAACAATTAATTTTATAAACATAAGGTTCAATCTAGTATTATGTTCTTTCATTTATGATGTTACTTCTTTTTTTCATTTTTTTAAATCTATAATAATAGTAAATTTATTCATTAACAATTATATAACTACAAATATTTATAATTAATCACAAATTAGATAAAAAAATCAAAGTATATTGTAATTCTTTTTTAAAAAATCCCACAATATAATGTCATAAATGATACAATTAACTTTAATAAATTATTAAATATTTTAATTTAAATATTTTTGATATTTTTAGATAAATAAATATATTAACTAAAAATATTATATTATTAATAATAAAATTATAATTTGCCTTTACGTAAATCTTAAAGTTTTAATAATTAATAATATCAATTTATTCAATCATATTTCATTCATAAGTATTTTATGAAAATTATGGATAAATGATATATTTATAAATATTGTTAAACACACAAGTTTGGTTTGGTGACTAACAAATTATAATAATAATACACATATATTGATTCAAACATTTTAATTTACTCACTTTGGTGACAGTCAAACTATAACCTTAATACATGCATATGAAAATACAACTAAGTATTCATTAACAACAAATATCATAACATTTAGGTCTATAAGTTTGTCAAGCATATGCTTTTGAAAAAATGCATACAAATTGTACACATTTGGACAAGACATACAATTATGCAAAATAAGCCATAAATTACTATCATATATATATATATATATATCCATATAAAAGCCCAATAATCAATCATAAGTTAACATAAAACCTTATTATTTGCATAGGTTCAAAAAATGATCATTAACTAGATCTATACGTTCTTTATCATACTCAAAAAATACTCAATTTCAAAATATATACTCTGATACCACTTGTTGGATTTTTTATATAAATCTATCATTATAAACATTAAACTATTATATCTTGAAATTGAATAATTTTATATTAATAATTCTGCAAATAATATACTTGAATTTGTAAAAGTTGAAACTATGAAAGTTGAAATCATTGATATGCCTTAAGAGTTCATCTTAATCTAATAATCGATTTTTCTCCAAAATTTTGATGTAATCATAAGTCTTTAACTAGAGTTTTTGTGTGTGTTAGTAAGAGAGAGAACCAATTATATATATACACAATTTTATAATTTAAAATAGGTATATCCATCAATACTTGAATTATGTTTAAAATTATTGCCATTAATAGTGCAATAATGTACAAAACTATTCCATATTACTTAAGCCACATTATAAATGAATTCTTAATAAAAATATTATTTGAAAATATTCTAATATGGCTATTTGAGAAATTCTAACACTCTTTGATGCATGAATACTTGTATTATGAACTAAAATTGATATATATATGTACATCATTTACGACACTGTTGGACCAAAAAGAAGGTTAAATTGAAGATGAAAGAATTACTTCAAGTTATGTATCTAATGCCACTCTTATTATGGCCAAATTTTGCCCTCATAATGATGCAATAAGGTTACAATAATTTTTCTTATAAAATAAAATGAAATACACTTGATTGCACTTTGCACTACTCCTCAAGAAATTTAGATTTTATTTAGAATTATTATACTAGGAAATAACATTTTCCTATATATCTTCTCTCCTTTTGATCAAAGGAGAACCACCATATATATAGTAGTCCAATGATTATTTGGTTAAAAAAGATGTGGCTTGGTAATAATAGACACATCTCTTTAATATGCCTTTTTATGAAATAATATCTTTTATAACTACCAAATAAATTAAGAGACATGCCTAATTTTTATTTTGAAAATGTTTTAACAATCTCCCATTACTTTCAAAATATTGAAAATATAATGAAATTTGCACAATTTTGAAAGCCAAATATATAAGGTGAAGGCATTTTGTAAATTGAACCTTTATATAATGAAAAATTGATTATAAGAAGTCTAAATAATATAATAGGCAAAATTTAAACCAATTATTCTTATTGAAAAATTATAGAAAACATTCACATAAATAACTATGCAATATTATACTTTTTTTAATTAATTAACAAATTAAAAATCATTATGTCTATATGAATATTTTAAAGTCAAACCTTTTAGTTTATTGGAATGACTTAAACATTTCACATTTATAAAAGCAAACTAGGACCCCTACTATAAAATACAATTTCAAGTCTTATAAAAGTTTTAAGAACTCATCCTCTCAATTGAACTATAGGAACCCAACATTATATAATCCTAAGATGAAAATAATTTATATAGCACTTTAATCATACTAATTATATATTTTTACTCATTGAACTCAATATTTAACATCATATTAAATATTGAGTCAAGTTTCCCTTATGAGTGATTCATAAGTCTGGAGTTGACTTATCCCTCTTAGTATCTTATTTACCATTACTCGTTAATTTCTTAATCTCGTTGATTAATTAATATATAATAACCACCAACTTATATATTTGATTTTGTGGTCATAATATGCCCTTGCAAGTTTTTTTTTGTATATAATGTGATAAATATTATAATCACCAAAAACTAACCTTGATCAAAAGGTTATCACACTTTTTTTTGAACTTTTATTCACCCTAGATCATGAATTCATAATTCATATGTTACGACCTTTTTATTCATCATGTTTTCACCTCCACTTTAATTGCAATTTAAATTCCATAAAACACAATTTTTTTAATTTTCAGTTATATAAATCAAATGGTTTATTAATCACTAGTTAGAATAACTAACTATCAAAGTATTTAGCCTAAAAATTAAATTTGGTCCATTCATTTAGTCTGATCTTTCAGTGGAGTTCAAGACCCACACTGGCGTCTTTTTCAAACACTATAAAAAGACACGTCTAATATAATCAAAAAGACCGCTAGAAACATTCATTTAACCAATTAGCTTAGGAGACTTCAAGCTACTCATTTTATCTTGGGTTTAAGTCTCACAAGACATTTTTGTTTTGTTACATTTTCTAAAAGAAATGGTTATATTTGACCGTTGTTTGTCAATTAATTGTTGAAGGTAGTTAGTCTGTTGATTCCTTGGCCTTCCTATATGGCCCCATACATTGCGTCTCTTTTGAGATCAAATCCCACCAGCCATGTTTGATAAATAAAAAGAGACCTATGACATGATTGCAGTTAAATATCTAACAGAGTGCCTTAGTTCAATGTTTACATTGTGGCCCTTCAGAATTTGCACAAGGATTTTTTTGACCGTTCACGAGACATCAAATATTGTTCTTCGGACCATCCTTTCTTCAATGACCAAAACATAATTTTCCTTTAATAACTAGAAGTCACGTACGCATACATATACATGTGTACACATACGCATATTTGTTGACACACACAGGCACACACAATTATCATGCAAAGTGTGTTTATATATACAGACCAGTATGTACAAACGGTATATTATTTGGACCATAACTTCCTTTTCTCTTGAAAAATCATTGTTTCGCCGGGTACACGTGGGTTATGTCCTCTGTTTTTTTTCTTAGACCAAACTGACTCGAGAACAATTTAACATCACCGGACCAAACTAATGCACATGCATGCATAACTAACATGATATAAAACAAACAATAATTATTCAAACAATGAAACGATTCATGTCGTAACCACCATAGTCCGAAGGAAACTATGGTTTGGCCAACTTTCCCCCTTCGTGTGTTCAAAGTCGACACCCAACCATCTTATAATATCAAATATATATATATATATATATATATATATAAACACATATGTACATATAGTCATCACGAAATGAAGAACTTCCTTTGGCCGAGCAGCAGGAAGTCATCTTTTCTCTTGAAATGGTATGGAGTTTGACGACCAATAATTATATTTAATGACCCCACATTGGTCTTTTATGGTTAAACACCTCCAGATGTTGGAGGCGTTTTTCCTCTTGACCAGTTTTATATTAAAAACTGGTTTTCAATTTTACACCATAGGGTGTCCAGACTAGCGTGCCAAGGTGTCTCCGATTAAGAAAAGGCACCAAGAAAAGGTATCGGTTCAAGACCAATCGCCACGACTCCTAGTTATCCTTTTTTATTATTTGTCATTTTGTAATACACACTCGTCCAACTAAATAGGCCAAGTAGTTACAATGCATAAATGGTTGTCTCTTCCTCATTACCATTGTAATTATTTTTCATGTTTCTTTTCACATTGAATTTCCTTTGCACTACCAAAGAGACTTAGTATCTTACCGTCTAGGCATGTGTCACGAGAGAAACAAGATCTTGTTATCAAAACAACATACACGAATTTAATTTAATGGATCAATATGAGTGTTATAATCATATTATATTTAAAATTATATCTTTATATTATAAATTTTAAATATGTTATTTTCACATAATTAAAACAAAATATACCTTAATTCATATAGAATTCTAAAATACCTCTTAAGTTTCACAAAATTAAAAGTCAAATTTCTGTAACATTTCAAATCATGAAATTAAATTTTTTTTTAAGAAATTCTTAAATCAAAAATAAAATAAAACTGAAAATAAAAAATTATTCCGAATAATGTATTTAATATTATTTTTAATACAAATTTTATTTTTTATAAAATAAAATAAAATAAATTTAATTATAATTTATATTAATAAAATTAATTAAATTCATAATAAATTTATATATTTTTCGGAATTATTATATAAAAAATAATATTTTTAATCTAAGGATCATTTAAAAAAAAATTCTTGATATCAAATCATTTCTAACATATATTTTTTTATAAAATAATATTTTTATAATTACCACAATATCCAATTTTTATTTGAAAATTGTTCCAACAGACAATAAAACGAGCCGAGATGTTCTTCTGTCTTGGAATTGTTTATAAAGGCAACCTTTCATATTAGGCTACTCGTTGGGCATGGCAAAGCAAGCAAGTCGACCCGTGGCGTCAATTCAATTTTCGTTGACGTTCCTTTGTGCTACGTGTATGGCAGGCGAGAGATACCCACTTGGCGACCTTGAAATTGAGCTGATGAGATGCAGGCAGGCTCCGCAGAAGTGAGATCTGATTCCACGCGTATAAGCTCCTTCCTTTACAGCCTTTGTTTTGGACTGCAATTTTACTCCTCATTTGTGGACCGCAAAAAGTTTCGAGTCAATTAAATACTGAACAGGCGCACAGGCGCCCGAGTTCAACGTCCAACGTAGCAGCACCTCGGGATGTCTGTCCATTTGAGCTTCGATTGGTTGACAAGTAATCTCATCAAAACCACCTAAGCTAGGGGTACTTTTCTGATCTGTTCACTGCTTCTGCTGCGCTCATTGTTGCGTCGGTTTTGCATTCTTCGGGTCATGGGGCCATCCCTGTGTATATTATATGCCATCAATTATCCCTGTGTATATTATATGCCATCAATTATAAAGGTTATAGTTGCTTCGAGACTCATTACTTCCTCGAAACGGAATTACTTTTACAGTTAAAATCCATTCCATTTTAAATTACCCATAAACAAAAACGGTTCCCAGAATACGCGGAATGCAAGAGCATTTCTGTCGTCCTTCTGTCGGATTACTTGTCTCGAACTTTGGTATCAAACATCTCAGTATACAAGTGTCACAGTCCTTTGTACTTAAAGATAGACAATCCGTTGAATTTAAATACCTCACTAGAGATAAATCATATGATGAATCTAGACACTTCCTAAGAAAGTAAAATACATTAAAACTAACCATATAATAAATATTAGTTAATATATGTATATAGAAATTTAAAAGGATCTCATATTCACCATTAGATCAAGGAGGAATCTAATGGTTATAATTTGTCCAAAACATATATAAAAGAGGACCTCCTGCCTTTTATTTGTACACACTCAATTTCTAGTGGAATATACTTCTAAAGTTAATATCTAAAAAAGTTCTTGTAAGTTGAGTGTGAGAAGGCTGTTTGAAAAGTATTTTCAAGGTTACACGGGTAGAACGTTAAAAATCCATAGGTCTGTGACAATTGGTATCAGAGTCTGATTCATTTCAAGTGCTATGGTAGACCTACATTCTGATGAGATGTTCATTATGGGTGATGACTGCGATGATTGTGAGAGGAAGGCCGATAGAGGTACTGCCAAGGGAAAGAAGATTCGTGTTGTTTCAAATTTGAGGGATCCAGTAAAGAACTTGACACATCGTATGACAAAGATTGAATTATTTGTTACTGATGTCTAAGGTTCGATTGATGAGTTGACCCAATCCATCAAAAGTGTAGATGCCAAAAAGGAGGAGCTTATGGTTGAGATGCAGGAATTCAAAGTCAACATGGGAGAACTTTGAGGAGAGTTGCTGGGGACTTTAAGGGGAAAATTCCATGAGCGGGATGTATCCTTGGAGTCCATAATGGTAGCCATACGCGTGAAAATTGTGGAGCTCAAGGGAAAGCTCGTAGAATGAGAGGCAGTACACATGAATGGGGTGATCATTATGCAAGAATCACGTACAAATGCACCCAAGCCAAAGGAGTTCAAGGGTTCTCAAGTGGCCAAGGATTTAGACAACTTTCTATGGTACATGGAACGATACTTCCAAGCAATGGGGATCAATGACAACTAATAATGGGTAAATACTATATTTATGTACTTAGCTCATAATGCTTTATTGTGGTGGCGTCGTTGGCCAAATGATAAGTGTGGAGATCCTATCACGACCTGAGATAGGTTTGTCGAGGAGTTTCAGCAGAACTACTTTCCTGCATGTGTAAAGGAAGAAGCTCACGATGAGCTAAAGCGCCTTGGGTAAAGGGATGCAATACATGATTATGTGAAGCAATTTTTGGAGTTGCTGCTCCAAATCCCTTTAATGAATGAGACAAAGGCATACCACCAGTTTATGAGTGGTCTCAAGCTGTGGACCAAATAGGAGTTGAAACAATTCTAAGTAGGAGACCTTACAACAGCCATTACGGTGGTTAAATCTTTTGTGAAGTATAGGATACCTTCCACCTCCCAGTTAGACTCCCATCTAAAGGATAAGGCCAATGGTGGGGGAGATCAGGGTAGATTCAATCGCTCAAATTGAGATAAATCATTGGCTGGCAGAATCTAGTAGTGGAGGTCATAGGAAGGTATGTACTTACAAGTGTTACTTTTGTGATGGTCCACATATGGCATGAGATTGTCTAAACAAGGCCAAGCTAGCTGCCATTTACCAAGAAGATAAGCCAAAAAAGGAGGTACAACTAGGTTCATTGTGGATCCTTAATTCAATCAAGTCCAAAAAGGTAAAGGAGCTAAAAGGACTTATGTTTGTAGATGTGAAAATCGGAGAAACCACGATGAGTGCACTCATGGATACTGGGGCATTTGATCTCTTTATATTAGAAAAAGCTGCCAAGAAACTTAACCTTTGGGTTGAGAAAGGAGTCAGGTGGTTTAAGACTGTTAACTCCTATAAAGTCCCTGCTGTTAGGGTTGCTAAGGATGTGGAACTGCAGATTGGGCAATGGAGAAATCAGGAGACCCTTCAGATAATTCCTCTTGATGATTATGACTTTGTTATTGGATTGAAATTTCTGGACATGATCTATGTGGTTATATTGCCCTTTACTGAGTGTCTTTGTGTGTTAGACAAATGGTGCCAGTGTGTGATTCTAGTTCATCATAAGTCGGACTATAATCGGAAGATGATTTTGGTAATGTAACTTAGCAAGGGAGCGGAGAAGGGTGAGGTGACCATCTTAACAACCTTAAAAACTGAGGAGAGTAAGAGCAAAGGGAGCAAAGTCCCAATAGAAGTGAGTCAAGTCCTCGATTTGTTTAAGGATGTGATGCCTCTTGAGTTGCCCAAAAAGCTTCCACCTTGTAGAGAAGTGGATCATTATATCAAAATGGTGCTTGACGCTCGACCACCTGTCATGGCGCCATATCGCATGATGCCCCCTGAATTGGAAGAATTAAGGAAATAGCTGAAGAAGCTGCTTAATGCGGGGTACATTCAGCCATCTAAGGCTCCATTGGGTGCGCCTATCCTATTCCAAAAGAAGTATGACAAATGACTCTGAATGTGCGTAGATTACCAAGTGTTGAACAAATTAACCATCAAGAACAAGTACCCAATACCACTCGTTGCGGATCCTTTTGATTAGCTTAGAGGTGCACAATGATTCACCAAGCTTGATCTTTGTTCAAGTTACTATCAAGTTCAGATTGCCGAAGGGGACAAGCTAAAGATAGCTTGTGTGACTCGTTATGGTTCGTATGAGTTCCCTTGTCATGCTATTTGGCATAACCAATACTCCAACCACATTCTGCACTCTTATGAACAAGGTATTGTACTTGTTCCTAGATCAATTTGTTATGGTTTACTTTGACGATATTGTGGTGTACAGCCAAACACTCGAGGAGCACATCGAGCACCTTAGACAAGTTTTTCAAGTCTTGCACGAGAATGACTAGTATGTCAAGCACAAGAAATGTGCCTTTGCCCAAAAAGAAGTGTCATTTTTGGGGCACATTGTCGAGGGAGGACAAGTACATATGGAGGCAGCAAAGATCTAAGCCATCGTTGAATAGGGGTCACCAACGAATATGACAGAGTTGAGATTATTCCTTGGTCTCACCAACTATTACTGGCATTTCATTTGAAATTACTCAAATATCACTGTGACACTCATGGATATGCTAAAGAAGGAGAAACCATGGAAATGGACGAATCAATGGCAAAAGATGTTTGATTGGTTGAAGCAGGCCATGACTAAAGAGCCGGTGTTAGTGTTGCTCGATCACACCAAGCCTTTTGAATTAGAGACTGATGCTTCAAATTTTGCTATTGGTGGTGTTCTTATACAGGAAGGACATCTAATGACATATGAGTCACGAAAATTGAATGATACCAAGAGACGATATAGCATTCAAGAGAAGGAGATGACTATAGTGGTCTATTGCTTACGGACATGGAGGCATTATCTCTTAGGGTCTAAGTTCATTGTAAGGATAGATAACGTGGCCACGAGTTACTTTCAAACCCAAAAGAAGTTGAGTTCAAAGCGAGCTCGATGACAAGATTTCCTAGCAGAGTTCGACTATGTGATGGACTATAAGCTAGGGAAGGCTAACTTTGTAGCCATTACTCTTAGTTGGAAGATGGGGCTGGCAAACACAGTGAGTTGACCTAGCTGTCCATAGATCAACCACTTCAAGGAGTAGCTTAAACATGATTAGAAGGCTCAAGCCCTTATTAGATATGTGCAAGAAGGAAAGACCCAACAATTTTGGTGTGAGGATGGTCTTTTGTACATAAAAGGGCGATGACTATACATGCCATTCCACAAAAAGATAAGGAAGGAAGTGTTGCGTGAGTGCTATGATTCAAAGTGGGCGGGTCATCTAGGGATCCACCGCACCTTAGCCCTTGTCGAAAATCAATACTACTAGCCTTAAATGTGGGATGACATTGAAGCCTATGTAAAGACATATCTTGTTTGCCAACAAGACAAACTTGAACAACATTCATCGCCAGGACTGTTGGAGCCACTTCCCATCCAAACTCATCCATGGGAGAGTGCTTCCATGGACTTCATAGTAAACTTACCTAAGTTCGAAGGATGTCGAACTCTTATGGTCGTGGTGGATAGATTCCTTAAGTATGCAACATTTGTGCCAGTAACAAAGGATTGCCCAACTGAGGAGGCAACCAAGTTATTCATGAAGCATGTGGTAAAGTACTAAGGAGTCCCACAAACGATTGTGAGCGATCACGACCCTCGATTCACAAGGCATTTTTGGTCTGAATTGTTCAAGCTGCTAGGGTCGAACTTGAATCTCTCTACAAGCTTACACCCCTAAACTGACAATCAAATTGAGTGGGCCAATGCACTCTTGAAGATTTATCTTTGGCATTATGTGAGTACAATGCAAACAAATTGGGCAAAGTTGATTAATGTAACCTAATTCTCCTACAACTTGTAGCAAAATGAGTCTCTCAACCAGAGTCCATTCAAGATCGTGAATGGCCAACAACCACAAACTCTAAGTGTGGTTGCATTGGGCTATCAGGGGACTAGCCCACCTACATATAAGTTTGCCAAG
The DNA here is from genome assembly GCA_019804595.1 of Bruguiera parviflora. Taxonomy (NCBI): domain Eukaryota; kingdom Viridiplantae; phylum Streptophyta; class Magnoliopsida; order Malpighiales; family Rhizophoraceae; genus Bruguiera; species Bruguiera parviflora. The sequence goes on from CM034058.1 coordinate 4,439,276, forward strand.
AATTGGCAAGAACAAGCAGACTTGATAAGGGCGTGTCTACATAAAGCCTCCAAACGCATGAAGAAGTGGGCTGACAAAAAGCAATGATATGTGGAGTTCCAAGTCGGGGGCTTGGTGTTAGCCAAACTACACACCATTATGTGGTACAAGGATGTGCACAAGGGACTAATTTGTCACTATGAAAGGCCATTTTGAGTGATACAATGGGTCGAGAAGGTCACATATAAGCTAGAGCTGCCACCAAAATTAAAGGTATGTCTAGTTTTCCATGTGAGTATGCTTAAACCTTACCATGAAGAAAAGGGAGATCCAAATCGAGGGGAGTCACAGTGAGCACCACTTGGAGCAAAAACTTAATATGATCGAGAAGTTGAATCCATAGTAGCAAATCAGGTCATATGAAAGTGGTATTATACGCCAAGATGTGAACACTTTATACGATGGAAGGGTTTTCTGGAAAGTGAAGCTAGTTGGGAACTTGTTGAAACTCTTTGGTAATTCAAGAAGGAGATTGACACCTACTGTTAGTCCCTTAAGCTTGTTGGCTTAAGCATGTAAGGAAATTGGTGGCACCTTGCAGCAATTCTTGCAGGAGATGTTGAGTGTGGACATTCAACTAAAAGCAAGGTGGATCAAGGACACGTATGGGGAATGTCACGTGGCACGTGACATTCCCCATCGAAGAGGCTTGTTCCAGCCACCACTCCTTAATTCCAGAATTTTGTAGAATTCTCTAGAAGCTTGTAGATAACTCCCTTATCCTCTAGGAAGATGTAAAGTTGGATAGAGCACACTTATCTTCTTGGAAGATGTAAAGTTAGATAGAATACTCTAGAAGGTGAATAGGGACCATTAGATCAAATAGATCCTAGCCATCCGTTGAAGGGGTGGATGTCTATATATAGCCTTAGGGAATTCATTTGTAAGATATCCAAGCAATATACTATTCTCCAAGTTCTCCACATCGTTTATCTTCTTTGTGTGCATCTTTCTATCTTCCGTTAGCAATATTGTAGCTCTTGCAACAGGCTGAACTAGCATTCGAGTTAGACGAATTGCTAGTGCCGCACGGGTTGTTGGGTGTTCAAGGCCAAGTCCGTGACAAGTGGTATCAGAGCATCGTTTCTGCAACCAGCAAGCACACTCTGTTGATAAGGATGTTGGGTTCACGCGGTGAGATTACAAACGTGGCTGAGGAGGCGAAGAAGCAACCAAAGAGGGGGAGATCAAGGTCGAGGGATGTCTTGGAAGACACCAATTCAAGGCTCACGGTAGTTGAACTTGCTGTGGCTGATGGGCAAGAGAAGTTTGAGGTAGCAGAACAGCGCATCGACGAGCTCGAGAGGGAGAGTGAAGAGCTTCGTGAGGAGATGCAAGGTGCCTTAAACCAAGCCCTATCAAGGTG
>CM034058.1:4443680-4517445 GCA_019804595.1 Bruguiera parviflora
GAATTCAAGAAGTTCGAAAAGCCCAAGTCTCATAAGGATAGGGCTGGCAAGGGAAAGAGTGGGGGAGACAGCCCCTCAAACAAAGGACGTTTTCACGGGTTTAACGGTCCAAGGGAAGGAAGGAACACCAGGGAGGGTCAAGGCAATGACAGACCTCCTCTCAAATGCTACTTTTGCGACGGACCGCACAAGGCTAGGGACTGCCAGAAGAAAGCCAAACTTTCTGCCATCACTGAAGAAAGGGAGGAACAGCAGCAACGTGAAGAGACTAGGATGGGTTCCTTACAAATTCTCAATGCCATCAAGGCCAAAGTTGAAGTGCCTAAAGCCGAGAAGAGAGGACGACTATATGTGGAAGCAAAGGTGAGTAACCAAGTGGTTAAAGCCTTAGTGGATACCAGAGCTTCTAACAACTTCCTTCAAGAAGAGGAAGCAAGGCGGTTGGGCATCAAATACAACAAGGAGCGAGGATGGCTTAAGGCAGTAAATTCAGAGCCAAAGTCAATTTTTGGCATTGCCCATGATGTAGAGGTACGTATGGGAGAATGGTGTGGCTTAGTACACTATAGGGAGGTGATGCATGTCTCTCAAAGTTAGCAAGGCTAACACTATGCCCCACGGATCCGACAATGGCAGCATGTTGGCACAAAGCACCAAACCAAGATCGGTTGTGACCAGCAAGCACTTGGAAAGTGATGGGGCGAATCATAGCAGAGTTGGCTTTCCATAGGCCACCAAAATAGGAGATAGTGACTGGTTGTCTCCATCAAAACGTGAGAGTGGCAAAGGTGGCAGATTTGCATGTTTCCATAAGCCTTATCCAAGTCAAGTGTGTTGGCATGACCTCCTTAAAGGAAGGAGAACATGGGTGGTTGCATAAAATAGAACAAGAAGCCCTTGATGAGGTGTCAAGCTCTCCTTGAATGGAGATGCATGATCTAGTGAGTTAGTGGAGAAGATATCCCAAAGTGGGGAGCCCCACTATGCATGATTGGCTTGGTAGCCAAGTCACGCATGATCCTAGGTAGTTAGGGGTGTCAACTACCAACACTATAAATAGGTGTAGTGTGGCAGCCAAGGGTCACAACAGAAAACACACAGAGAAGTGTTGAGAGAACACTTGTGTGAGAGGTCTTGACATCTTTTGTATACTTTGTGGAAAGTAATAAAGGTTGGGAAGTATTTCCTGTAAATGCTTTGTGTGCCTTGTGTGCAATCTAACTATGATGACCTCGATTCTTCTTGGTTTTCTCATTTTGGCAATCTAGAGCAGGATGTTTTTATCCTTTAGAGGGCCATCAGGACCCAGTAAAGTGGGGCAGCAACCAATTCTGCCCATCCTATGAAGGTGTCAGAACCAAAGGCCTTCAAAGGGGAGCATGATGCCAAAGCAATTGAAAACTTCTTATGGGACATGAAGCAATACTTCATGGCCATTCGGGTCTCCAACAAAGATAAGGTGACCCTTACTAGCATGCATCTTGCCAAGGACACCAAGTTGTAGTGGCAGACTAGGCTGGATGACAATGCAAGTTTGGGCAGGCCATAGATAGAAATGTGGGAAAACTTGAAGAAGGAGCTGAAGGATCAGTTTCTGCCTTGCAACATGTTGCGGGTTGCAAGGGAGACATTAAAGAAACTGAAGCATAGTGGCACAGTGTGGGACTATGTTAAGGAGTTCAATTCCTTGATGCTTCACATCCGAAACATGTCGGATGAAGACAAGCTCTTCAACTTTCTGTTAGGTCTTCAACCACGGGCACAAATTGAGTTAAGAAGGTAAGGTGTTATGGACTTGCCTTCTGCCATCACTGCAGCCGATGGATTGGTTGATTTTAGAATCAACAAATCCTCCAAGGGTGATGCGAGAAGGCAGCAGCAGCCCAAAGAGAAGGGAAAAAAGAAGAAGGATTGCAAGAGGAAGGACAACCAGCAAGAAAAGGCAAGGCTGGCCATCGAGAGCAAGGTAAAAACTCTCCAAATTCTGGTTGTTATATATGCAGTGCCTGAAGAGGGAAAAGTTAAGTGCTATGGTTGCTGAGGAGGGTGGCAAAAGCTTTGGCAGGGATGAAGCTAGATCCTCTCAAGTCAATCCTCTGCAATTGGTGAATGCTGTCCAAGCAGAAAACCTCCACAACCTGGCCTAAAGTATGTGAAGACTGGGCTGAACAATCAGGAGTTGATGGCAATGGCAGACACGGGTGCCACACATAACTTTGTAGCCGAAAGAATGGTGGAGAAACTTGTGCTGAAAGTGTCCAAGAGTGGCAGTCGAATGAAGGCACTAAACTCGGCAACCCGCGAGGTTCTTGGCTCAGCCTTTGGTGTAAAGGTAACCATTTGGATTGGTAGCCTTAACTTTACAATTGTGCCATTGGATGATTTTGATATCATATTAGGTGTGGAGTTCTTTATGCATGTCAAAGTTGCATTATTGCCTCATTTGGATGGACTAACGATCATGCATGAGAATTATCCTTGCTTTGTTACAAGCAAGATAACTCCTCCATCAAGTGATAGTGGGAAATTGGATGGAATGCTTTCCACAATGTAGGTAAAACATGGCTTGAAAAAGGACAAAGCCACCTAGTTGGCTGCATTGATGGAAATGAAGGAGGGGGTAGTCACAGAGGTACTCGATAGTGTTGTGGAACTATTGGGTGACTTTGCAGACGTGATGCCTCTGGAGTTGCCAAAGTGTCTTCCTCCTTGGCATGCTACTGACCACAAGATTGATCTAGTTCCAGGTTCCAAATCCCCAGCTCAATGCCTCTGGAGTTGCCAAAGTGTCTTCCTCCTTGGCATGCTACTGACCACAAGATTGATCTAGTTCCAGGTTCCAAATCCCCAGCTCAAGCACCTTACTGCATGAGTCCGATGGAACTAGCTGAATTGCTGGAAGCAGGCCTGATACAGCCTTCGAAGGTGCCTTATGGTGCCTCAGTGTTGTTCCAAAAGAAGCATGATGGCTTCTTATGGATGTGTGTGGATTACAGGGCCTTGAATAAGGTCACGGTGAGGAACAAGTACCCTATTCCATTGATAGCGGACTTGTTTGATCGGCTGGCAAAAGCGTCATATTTCACCAAGCTGAACTTGCATTCAGGATATTGGCAAGTTAGTATTGCAGAAGGAGATGAGGGAAAAACCATGTGCATCACTCGTTATGGCTCCTACAAATTTTTGGTGATACCTTTTGGTTTGTCTAATGCCCCTGTGCTACTTTTTGTAATTTGATGAATGATGTGTTTCATGATTTTATCAATCAGTTTGTGGTAGTATATCTTGATGATATTGTTGTGTACAGTGAGTCCTTGTAAGACCACTTACTTCACCTTTAGAGAGTGCTGTCCAGGTTATGGGAGTACCAACTATATGTCAAGAAGGAGAAGTGTGAGTTTGCTTGGCAGGAGATCATGTTCTTGGGCCACAAGATCAGTAATGGACAAGTAAAGATGGATGAAAGGAAAGTTCAAGCCATTGTAGAATGGACACCTCTTACCAAGGTGATGGAGTTGCAGTCTTTTCTTGGTTTGTCTAACTATTACTAGAAGTCTATGTAAGGTTACTCAATAAAAGTATCCCCTCTCACAGAGTTAAACATCTCACATAAATTTTTGGCCTTGTGATGACACTAAGTGGACAACTTAGTGCTTACAGGAAAACTTTTCAACTTTTATTACTTTAAGTACAAAGGACTGCCAAGACCTTAAGTGTTTCTCTCTTCTACACTTTGTCTCTCTTGGTTTGTTTCTTTGGTGTGTTTCTTCCTGCTGGTGTCTCTTGGCCAACACCTTACATACATATATATAAGGCTGCACAACCTGACTGTCAGTAGGGTATCTCCCACTACTAGTAGCACTTTATACATTCAACAAAGAACATGAATTTGCATTTATTTAGGGAGAGCTTGCCACCTTACATTAGACTTGTTTAGCTCTATATCTGCTGCTTGCCCACGTTCTCCTTCCTTCAAGGAGAGTTTGGTAGCATATCATACCCATACAGTTATCACTCCCCACGATCTCAGCAGATAAGGATGTAGAGGCTTGGTGGTTCTGCTCCACGTCCTATGAACTCCTTTTTTCATGGTGTGTAGGAAAAACCTTGCCCACACTACCATCTCTTCTTCTATTGCTTGACTCTTGTGCTTCCATAGCATTAATGGCCCAGACCCCTGCTCGTGCGCCAACATTGTGTGTTGTCATAGCCAACCCTTAGGGCTTTTGTTAGCCAACTCATTCCTTGACTAACTCTCAAGGGAGACATGCGCACTCCCTTAAAGAGTATTAGGGAATCTAGCCTTCTGGTAGGAGGAGATATTGGAGTACTTGAATGATCACCCTCTCAATCAATAGCCTGTTGATATGTTACTAACACAACCCATTGCCCAACCAGTGATCTAACACTCTTCCTACTTTGTGCCAATGCCCTAACCTATTGCCCCTTAGCTACTACATGTGCTTGTTTGGTGCCAATGCTAAAGCCCACATTCACCTCTCCCAACCTGCTACTGTGCACATGAACTCCCACATCTACCTTGTTTCCTTTGACATGCCTGACTCACGACAACTTCATGCCAAGCACTGGCACATGGCATCACCAATGCTTGTATTCCCATATCCAAGGACTCTAAAAGGCTAACAAACCACTCTTATCCATTGAACCTAACATCCTTATTGATAGGGTTGATAAGTAGACCTGGATCTACTTCTTGAATCATTAAATTGTCATGTCTCTTTTCTTACTAGCCTTACTATCTGGAGCATCTTTCCACATCATTAGATATTCCACTTAGTGATTCTTCTTTCTTTGTCCCTGCATTCTGTGGTCTATAATCTTTTCCACCTGATGCCGAAACTCTACTCAAATGGTTAGGGGAGCACATCTCGCCTATCTCCTTGGAGGTTTAACCCCATCTTCCTTATAAAAGGGTCTAAAGAAGTTCACATGGAAGGTCAAATAGACTTTTAACCTTTATAGCAATTGCAATCAATAAGCAACATTACCCATTTTCCTTACCACCATGAAAGGGCCATCATATTTGAGAATCAACCCTCGATGCACTGCCTTGCTGCTAATCTTCTTCCATATTTGAGGAGTCAGCTTTAGTAAAACTTTGTCCCCAACTTAGAACTTAAGGCCTCGTCTTCCCTTATCCATATGCTTCTTTATGGATCGGGTTACTTTGTTTAAGCTATCTTGGGCCTCACCAAACAACTCTTGTTTCAAACAAGCATATTGGTAAGCAACTAGACACTTCCCTCTAGGACTTGTCCGCACTATCTCATTTGGAGTAAGGGGCTAATGCCTTATTGCCAACTCAATGGGACTCATCCATAATCACGATGCTTGGTGAAGATTATAGCAGAACTATGCAGAATCCAGTAACTCTAGCCAATTCCATTGGCTTACAGTTATGTAATGTTAAAGATACTCCTCCAATAAGCCATTAATCCACTCCATCTAGCCATCAGTTTGAGGATGGTTGACAATGAAAAACTTTAGCTCTAATCCTATCATGTTGAACAAACTTGTCCAAAACTTACCCATAAAGCAAGGATCTCGATCGCTCACAATATCTTTCAATAGACTAAAGTACTTAACCACTTGTTTGTAGAATAATCCAGTAGTCATCTTTACTTGACGTAAAAACAAGGTTGGAACAGACATAGCATACTTTAAGAATCAAATAACCAATACCATAACAGAACCCCTGCCATTAACCTTTAAAAATCCACCAATGAAGTCCATTAAAATCGACATCCAAGTTTTCATTGGAATGGGTAATGGTTGGAGCAACTCCGCTTCCTTTTGTCTCTTAACCTTGTCTTGTTAACAAACAATGCACATCTTTATGTAAGCCTCAATGTCTTCTTCCATCTTTGGCCAATAGGGCTATCATCTGCTTCATGCTTGGATGTCTTACCTATTGGGAGTTGTGGCACTCCCGCATGATCTCTCTCTTGAGGCCTGCACCTCTGGGAAGATACAACTTATTGCCTTTCGCATGTAGCAGTTTGTTATCAAGCCAGTATTGCCTTACCACACCCTCCTTTACCTACTGCACAAGCTTTTGATAATCATTATTGTATGACACCTATGCCTTGATCCACTCCAATAAGTTGCTTTACACTTGTCTGAGGGTAGCAACCACTCTTTGTGGCATTTATGCCTATGCCTTGACAACTATGCTTTGACAACTTAAGGCATCTGCCACTTGGTTGTGCCTTCTTGGCTTATGTTCCCATACAAAATCATACTCCACCAAGAGCTCCTACGACTAGGCTTGTCTTACAGAGAGCTTCTTTTAGGTCTGGAAGAAGGTGCTAGCCACGTTATCCGTTCAGATAACAAACTTGCTACCCAGCAAATACACCTACTAAAGGTGAAGGCAATGCACCACAACAAGCATTTCCTTCTCCTAGACCAAGTAATGTTGTGCTATCTCATTGAGTTTCCGACTCTTATAGGTAATTGGGTGCTCCTCTTAGATCAATACAGCACCAATAACCTTGTTGGAGGCATCAATATGGACTTTAAAGGGTAATTTAAAGTTGGGCAGTCGTAATATCAGCTTTGTGGACACCACTGCCTTCAACTTGTCAGTGGCTCCTTGGCACTCTGTGTGCCACCTCCAAGGTCAGTCTTTCTTAAGCAAGTCAGTAAGAAGGGCCACCATTTTGGAGTAACCCTACACAAACTTCCTATAATAATTAGACAAGCTAAAAGAGGGCCACAGTTTCAATACTTTGGTAGGAGATGACCATTCTATAATGGCTCGAACCTTTCCCTCATCCATTCTTATAAGCGCTTGACTAGCCCTATGCCTGAGGAACTCAATTTCCAACCGAGCAAACTCACTTTTTACCTTTTTCACATACAATTGGTGTTCTCTTAACCAAGAAAACACTATTCTAAGGTGGGTCGAGTGATCTTCGAGGGATTCACTATACACAATAATATCATCAAGGTATACTACCATAAAATGATCAATGAAATCATGAAACACATCATTCATCAAATTGCAAAATGTAGCAAGGGTATTAGTCAAACCAAAGGGCATCACTAGGAATTCATATGAGCCTTAGCATGAGATGTACATGGTTTTCCCTTCATCTCCTTCTACAATCCAGACTTACCAATACCCCAACTGCAAGTCTAGTTTTATAAAGTAGGAGGCTTTTGCTAATTGATTGAACAAGTCTGCAATCAATGGGATAGGATACTTGTTCTTCACTATGACCTTGTTCAAAGCCTTGTAGTCCACACACATCCATAAGGAGTCATCATGCTTCTTTTGGAACAATACAAGGGCTTTGAAAGGGGCTTTGGAAGGTTGGATTAGGCCTACAACCAGTAACTCTAACAACTTCTTCCTTAATTTAGTTAACCCCATTGGACTCATGTGATAAGGGGCTTGAGCCAAAGGTCTAGAACCTAAAATCAAATCAATTTAGTGGTCTTAGGCACACCTCAGGGGAAGACACTTCGATAGCTCCAAAGTTTGCAAAGTCTCCCAATAGCTCAACAACCTTGTCAAGCACCTCAATGGTTATCCCTTCTTTGGTCTTAATCAAAGCCGCTAGGTAGGTGGCTTCTTCTCTTTTCAAGCCATGCTTGACTTGCATTGTTGAGATCATATCACTCGATTTCCCCCCAGCATATGTTGGAGAGGTAATCTCCCTCCAACAAAGCATGGATGGTTCTTATATATAATCATTAACCCACCTAAGTGAGCCAATAATGCAACCTTTGCATATGTAAAGAACTCAACACGTAATATAATATTAAAGTCATCCAATGGCATAATTGTAAAGTTAAGATTACCAATTCAATTATCGATGGTTACCTTCACACCTTTGGTCATGCCAAGCACCTCATGGGCAGCTAAATTAATTGCCTTGATTTAGCTACCACTTTTTGTGACCTTCAAGCCCAGTGACACCACCATTTGTTTGGCAATAAAGTTATAGGTGGCACCAGTGTCGACCATCACCATTATCTCCAAATTACCAAGTTCAATCATTACATACATTAGGCCAGCTTGTGGTGAACATTCCCCTTGAACCGCATTCACCAATTGTAAAGGATTGACATGAGAGGGGTTGACATCATCCACACCTTTGGCAACCATAGCACTCAACTTTTCCCTTTTTAGGCATTCCTTAGCCTAGTAAGGGCCATTACAAATGAAACAACTAGAATTTGACTTGCCTTTGCCTTAGTCCCAAAGGACAACTTTGCCTTTGTCCGTTCTGCCGTCCTAGTGTTTTTCCTTCTTGTTGCCCTCCTTCTTCTTCTTCCCTTTGTCTCTCAATTGCTGCTGTTGCTGCTTTCCCCTAGCATCACAATCCATGGAATTGTTGAGTTGAAAATTGACCAATGCATCTACAGCAACCATAGCAAATGGGCAAGTCTATGACACTTTGCCTGCAGAGCTTAATTTGAGCCCACTGTTAGAGACTTGAAATGAAGTTGAAGATCTTATCTTCATCTGACATGTTGTGGATGTCCAACATTAAGGAACTAAATTTCTTCACATAGTTCCGCATTGTGCCATTATGCTTTAGTTTCTTCAGGGAGTCCCGTGCAACCCACAATGCGTTGTAGGGAAGGAACTAATCCTTTGATTCCTTCTTCAAGCTTTCCCATGTCTTTATCTGGGGTCTACCAACACTCGCGTCATCATCAAGTTTCGGTCACCATCACAATTTGGCATCTTTAGCAAGATACATGCTGGTAAGGGTCATCCTTTCCTCTTCAGGCACCCTTAGGGCCATGAAGTATTGCTCCATATCCCATAAGAAATTTTCAATTGCTTTGGCATCTCATTCCCTCTTAAAGGCCTTAGGTTTAGGGACCCTCATTTTTTCAGATGACTCAGTAGCACCACCAGGTTGGCTACCTATAGCCTTCTTGAGGATAGCAACATCACTTTCTATGTTGCCAAAAGATTGCACTTAAGCACCATCAAGGCTATCATAATGAGTTTGTAAGAAACTTACTGATTTCTCTAGTTTATCTAACTTTGCCAAGACTAAGAGAGCTTGCTCCTCTAAGACATCACTAAGTGCCTTTTCGATCTTGGACACCCGCTTATGAACTGCTTCAAGTCCTAATCTCTAGCCATGGATCAAACTTACTTTGATACCAACTATCATAGGGCCAAACATCTCACACAAATTTTCCTGCTTGTGATGGCACTAAGTTGCCCACTTAGTATCAACTAACTCACTCACATAGAGAGAACATAGCATGCTTATAGGAAAACTTTTCAAACTTTATTACTTTACCTAAAGTACAAAGGACTACCAAGACCTCAAGTGTTTCTCTCTCTACACTTTGTCTCTCTTAGTTTATTTCTCTGATGTGTTTCTTCCCTCTAGTGTCTCTTGGCCAACACCTTTTATACATATATATAGGGTTACATGACTTGGCTACTAAGTCAATCATGCTTAGTGGGGCATCCTTCACTACTAGCAGCACTTTCTACATTCTAGGTAGAATATGGGTTTGCATTTATGGAGGGCCTACCACCTCATGTTGGATTTGTTCGGCCCTGCCAGCATATCACATCCATGCAGTTATCACTCCCCATGATCTCTATAGATAAGGATACAAAGGCTTATTGGTTCTGCCCCACATCCCATGAACTCCTTTTTTCATGGTGTGTGGGCAAAGCCTTACCCACACAGCCACTTGTCCTTTTACTACCTAACTCATGCGCTTCCATAGCATTGTTGGCCTGGACCCCTGCCTGTGCACCATATCACGGATTTGGCCTTGGTCACCCAATAACTCGTGTGGTACTAGCAATTCACTTGATTTGAATGCTAGTTCAGCCTTCTTCGAGAGGTAGAATGCTATTAGCGGAAGATAAAAAGATGCACACAAAGTAGACAAGAGATATAGAGAACTTGGATAATACTATATTGTTTCAAGAAAACAAATGCACTATTACTTGAATAATTTACAAATGAGGTCCCTAAGTCTATATATAGTCATCCACCTCCTTAATGGATGGTTAGGATCTATTTGATCTAACGATCACTATTCTTTTTCTAGAGTATTCTACCTAACTCTATGTCTTACAAGAAGATAAGGGAGTTATCTATAAGATTCTAGAAGCATCCACCTAGTTCCAAAATTATGGAATGATAGTTGGAATAAACCTCTTTAATAGCTTAATTTTAGGCAGAATTGCATGGCAAGTGACATTCTCCCCCACTCAATTTGACGGCACCTCGTCACATCCCTTTTATATGCCTTAATCACATTGATGTTGCTCCACAAAGTTAGCTTGTGTTCCTAACTTGCCTCATGTCATTCTAAGAAGAGACACCCATGCTTTATACGATGGAAAGGTCTTCTGGAAAGCGAAGTTAGTTAGGAACCTGCTAAAACTCTTTGGCAATTCAAGAAGGAGATTAACACCTACAATGCTAAAGAAGTGACAAGGGTGTCGCCTAATTAAGTGGGGGAGAATGTCACAGTTTTTTTATATCTAGGGATGGTTAATACGTTGAATCTAGGTACCTCTCTAGGGAAGGGCAATACATTGGAATTAGCCATGGAATAAATGCTAGTCAATGTATGTACATAGGAAGTTAAAGGGATGTAATATTCACCATTAGATCAAGGAGGGATCTAATGGTTGTAACTTGTCCAAAACTTGTATAAAAGGGGACCTCCTACTCGTCATTTATACACACTCAATTTTCAAGTGCAATATACTTCTAAAGTTAATCTCTAAAAAGTTCTTGTGAGTTGAGCATGAGAAGGCTGCTTAGGAAGTATTCTTAAGGCCGCATAGGTAGGACGCAATAAATTCATAGGCCTATGATAGTTGAATGTCATGCGCCATATGATTCTACCTAAAATTGAGCTATTAAAGAGGTTTATTCTGGCTACCACTCCATAATTCCAGAACTAAGTGGACGCTTCTAAAATCCTGTACATAACTCCCTTATCTTATTGTAAGACATAAAGTTAGGTAGAATACTCTAGAAAGAGAATAGTTATCATTAGATCAAATAGATCCCAACCATCCGTTGAAGAGGTGGATGACTATATATAGTTTTAGGAACCTTATTTGTATATTATCCAAGCAATAGTGTATTTGCCTTCTTAAAGCAATATAGTATTCTCCAAGTTCTGCATATTTCTTATCTACTTTGTGTGCATCTTTCTATCTTCCACTAATAGCATTCTAGCTCTCGAAGAAGGCTAAACTAGCATTCGAGTTAAGCGAGTTGCTATGCCATACGGGTCATTGGATGACCAAGGCTAAGTCCATGACAAGAAAAAAAATACTTCTCTTGGACTGTATAATAATGCTCAGTTTCATTCAACTTATGGCTTTCATATGCAATGGGATGCCCTTTCTACATTGTAAAATTTGAAGTATTAGTATGTACCTTATATGATTTGGTCTAGTCAGGAAGAGCCAACACTAGCTCGTCAGCTACTACTTGCTTAAGCACCTCAAATACTCTTTGGCATCTAACATCCTAACTCCATGTTTGATTCTTCAACAAATCAGTGAGCAGAATTACAATAAGGGAGTAACCCTTTATAAATCTTCTACAATGATTAACGAGGCCTAAAAAGGATCGTAACTCAGTTACCTTCTTTGGTGGCTCCCAGTTATAGAGGGCTTGCACCTTGACTTCTCTAACCATAGTTTGCCTTTGTCGACGATGTGCCTTAAGAATGTGACCTCTCGTTAAGCAAAGACACATTTCTCCCTCTTTATATACAACTCATGTTCTTTTAGTACTTGGAAAACTTATTGTAGATGTTCAATATGCTTGTCCAACGTCTTACTATAGACAACAATATCATCCAAATACACTATGACAAATTTATCCAAAAATGACTCAAAGACTTGATTCATAAGAGTGCAGAATGTGGCAGGGACATTAGTAAGTCCAAAGGGCATAACTAAGAACTCAAAGGAGCCATACCTCGTAGCACAAGTAGTCTTTGACTCATCTCCTTCTATTATCCTCACTTGGTAATATCTTGATCTTAAATCCAACTTCGTGAACCACCGCACTTCACCTAGCTGATCAAACAAATCAACAATTAATGGAATGGGTCAATGGAGCCATACCTCGTAACATAAGTGGTCTTTAGCTCATCTCCTTCTGCAATCCTTACTTGGAAATATCCTGATCTTAAATCCAACTTCGTGAACCATTGCACTTCACCTAGTTGATCAAAAAAATCAACAATTAATGGAATGGGATATGCATTCTACACGATTATTTTATTGAGCACTCGATAATCAATGCACAATCAAAGTGACCCATCATGTTTCTTTTGGAAAAGCATGGGTGCACCATATAGAGCCTTTGACAATTAAATGTAACCCGCATCCAACAGCTCCTTTAGTTGCCTCCTAATTTCCTCTAACTTGGGGGGTGCCATTTGGTAAGGCACCATAGCAAGTGGTCTTGCACTAGGGACCAATTCTATCTTATGGTCCACCTCACATTTAGGTGGGAGCGTCTTAGGCAATTTGGGAGGCATCACATCCTTAAACCCCTCTAAGACATGAGAGACTTCCTTAGGTAGGGCATTTGATAAGGAAGTATCCTTTTCATCCTTCAAGGATACAAGAAAGGTGGGTTGTGACTTCTTTACACCTTTAGAAATTTGCATGGCCAAAATTTGCCTCGATGGCAAGTTGGTCTCCTTAGCTAAAGGCATCGTGCATGTATTGCCTTCCTCCAAGATGCACATTGTGTTGGCAAAAGGAATAGGCATGGCCTTAACACAATCCATAAACTTCATACCAAGCACAATTGGATAATCATCCATTGGTACAATAGAAAAATCTATAAGGCCACACCATTCACCCATGCGTACCTCTATACTATGAGTAATGTCGAAAATCAACTTTGGCTCTAAATTTACTGCCTTGAGCCATCCTCACTCCTTGTTGTATTTGATGCCCAACTAGCTTTGAATTTACTACCTTGAGCCATCCTCACTCCTTGTTGTATTTGATGCCCAACCACCTTGCTTCCTCTTCTTGAAGGAAGTTGTTAGAAGCTTCGGTATCCACTAAGGCTTTAACCACTTGGTTACTCACCTTTACTTCCACATATAATCATCCTCTCTTCTCAGTTTTAGGCACTTCGACCTTGGCTTTGATGGCATTGAGGATCTGTAAGGATCCCATCCTTGTCTCTTTGCGTTGCTTCTATTCCTCCCTTTCTTCAATTATGGCAGAAAGCTTGGCTTTCTTCTAGCAATTCCTAGCCTTGTGCGGCCTGTCGCAAAAGCAGCATTTGAGAGGGGGGCCTGTCACTGCTTTGACCCTCCTTAGTGTTCTTCCCTTCCTTAAACCTGTTAAACTTGTGAAAATGTCCTTTGTTTAACGAATTATCTCCCCCACTCTTTCCCTTGCCAACCTTGTCCTTATAAGACTTGGACCTTCTTAAATTCAATTAGTGATTCGACAATAGAAATAGTGGTGGTGAGATCTTGAACACCATGTCTTTGGATCTCCATCTTTGCCCAATTTTGTAACCCATCTTTGAATGCAAAGAATGCTTCCTTGTCAGGATAATCAAGAATTTTCAGCAACACTTCGAAGAATTCTTCACATAATCTCGTATGCTTCCCTTTTGTTCAAGATGCCTTAGCTTTGTTCTCGCCTCTTCCTCAGCATTCTCTGGATAGAAATGCTGCTTAAGCTCTTTCTTGAACTTGTCCCATGTGTTAATGATGCAAGTACCCCTTTCAATATCACTATACCTCCTTCTCCACCATACCATTACAGTATCCATGAGGTATAAGGCGACACTATCAATCTTCTTGGCATCCTCTATGACACCAAGTGCCTTAAAGTATTGTTCCAAGCTCCATAGAAAATTATCAACCTCCTTCACGTTCGTCGACTTATTATATGCCTTGGGTCTTGGAACATCCACCTTTGGAGAAGCTGTAACTACCGTTGGCAAGGCGATGCTTCCACTTTAAGCAATTGCCTTTTTGCAAATGACTAGCTCATCCTTGGTCTCCTTTAACTCATTGGAGACTCTTTCAAGCTCTTCCTTCAACATCCCAACCTCACAATAAAAGGCCTCTTCCAAGGTCTTCACTTGGTCTAGACACCTTGATAGGGCTTGGTTTAAGGCACCTTGCATTTCCTCACGAAGCTCTTCACTCTCCTTTTTGAGCTCATTGATGTGTTGGTCTACTACCTTAAACTTCTCCTGCCCATCAGCCATGGAAAGTTCAACTTTTACGAGCCTTGAATTGGTGTCTTCCAAGACATCCCTTAACCTTGATCTCCCCTTTTTTGGTTGTTTCTTGGCTTCCTCAACCACATTGGTAATCTCACTATGTGGACTAAACATCCTTATCAACAGAGTGTGCTTGGTACTTGTAGAAACTAGGCTTTGATACCATTTGTCACGGACTTGGCCTTGGTCACCCAATGACCTGTGCGACACTAGCAATTCGCTTGATTCAAATGCTAGTTTAACCTTCTCCAAGAGCTAGAATGCTACTAGCAGAAGATAGAAAGATGCACAAAAAGTAGACAAGAGATATGGAGAACTTGGAAAATATTATATTGCTTCAAGAAGGCAAATACACTATTACTTGGATAATTTACAAATGAGGTCCCTAAAGCTATATATAGTCATCCACCTCCTCAATGGGTGGCTAGGATCTATTTGATCTAATAGTCACGATTCTTTTTCTAAAGTATTCTACCTAACTCTACATCTTACAAGAAGATAAGGGAATTATCTACAAGATTCTAGAAGCGTCCACGTAGTTCTGGAGTTATGGAGTGGTAGCTGGAATAAACCTCATGAATAGCTCAATTTTGGGCAGAATCACGTGGCGCGTGACAGCCAGAATCATGTATTTCCATAGCCAACCCTCAAGGCTTTCGTTAGCCAACCCATTCCTTGGCTAACTCTCAAGGGAGACATGCACACCCCCTAAAGAGCATTAGGGAATCTGCCCTTCTGGCAGGAGGAGACATTGGAGTGCTCGAATGATCATCCCCTCAATCAGCAGCCCGCTGGTGCATTGCTAGCACAACCCGCTGCCCAACCAGTGACCCAACACTCTTCCTCCTTTGCGGCAATGCCCTAACCTACTTCCCATTGGCTGCAACATGTGCTTGTTTGGTGCCAATGCCAAAGCCTGCATTTGCCTCTCCTAGCTTACTGCCATGCACATTGACTCCCACATCTATCTTGTTTCCTTTCACATGCCCGACTCACACCAACTTTATGCTAAGCACTGGCACAAGGCATCCCAATGCTTGCATTCCTGTATCCAAGGACTCTAAGGGGCTAACATCTATCCTTAGAAATCATTAAGCAAGCCCATGTCTCTTGCAGCACTACATTCAGTACCCTAGAATGATTTCCTATGTCTCTTCTCACACTCTGCATAAGCAAGCATCTTCTTTCAGGCAGAATTCCAATAAAGGCTGTATTTATACAATTGAAAGTTGTAAATTGGGAACCCAATGATGTCTAAGAAAGCAGTAAATATATCTAAATTCTTCATTTCCCCATCAAGGCTGCAGTATTTTTCAGTTTTGCTTGTACAAAATAGAGAAAATCAACAGTCCAATGCTAGAGAATATGCAATAAGTGAAGCAAATGATGCAGTGATAAAACTTTTCCATTTATTTCCTATTTAGGGGAAGTCAAAGCAAATGTAAAATAACTTGTTTCTACAAGATTGACACTAATTGAACTTCAGCTGTATATTGCTTGCGTGTGAGATGGTTGCCTTTACTGAAAGCAAGTTCCCAACACAAGTTAATGTCTAGCCTTATCTCAATCTGATCTGCATGGCATCATCATAGTCATGTCTTTTGATCTATCAGCAAAAATTTGTTACATAAATTATGCGCTTGTATCTCTTTACAGATAATAAAGCTTCACGATAAAGGAGGTCATTTGTTATCAAGCCAAAGGTCATAGGTTCGAGTCTCTGCCAAGATATTCTTTGCTCTTCTGGTAGGGGGTAATTCTCCCTAACAAGACTGTTGGTTGCCACCCCTACTTTCCCATTTTTTATGCCAAATTAATAAATAAATAACTAAATAAAACTTCATTCATTGTGCTAAAGAATTTGTCATTCAAAACTTCCCAGCCCAAGCATGACTAAGCAAAAGGAGCAAGCATGTTAGGTTATTAACATAGGAAAAGTGCTCCCAATATGCATCTTATAGTATCTAGGTCACACATATGCCTTTTATCCAATTAAGTTATGCAACTTGCATGAAAGAAGGTCAAAAGATAGTCCCAAAAGCACTCACCTTACTACACTTGTGTGGATTTCATTGACACGAAGTCTATGAAGGAAAGTTTTGACAATCAAAAACCAACTCAACTATCTTCCCCCAATCCTCCATCCAATCTCTCATCTCACCAAACACAACGTTCATGTGCTTTAACTATTGTATAGCTTAAAGCATGAATGAATCATCCTTCCTACCTTCCTCGCTCACTCCTTTAGATTTAAAAGTCATGTTGCTAACGAGCAATAAAAATGTTAGAAATGACCCCACAATGAAAGATGACTTAATTGGTTGATTAAAGGCATTTGGGCCAAGGATGCTAATTTATGTTTGAAGGGCAACAAAGTATATCATAATGTAGGCCAAGGTTTTATTAATTGTATAAATATACTAAATCAACCTAAGTCATTGTAAAGAGTTGAAATATCAAAGTAATGGACTTAGTAACTTAGACTTATCATGAAGTTTGAAAAATGAAGGACAAGAGATGAATTGGTTGTAAAATTGGTTAAAAGACTAGTTTACTACTAAAAGGTTGGATCGATGCTAATCATAAGCTAGCTGGTAAACTAGTTTGATGCTAGACGCATGGCTTTGTAATTTTGACTAAACCAAATTTGATTGAATTGACCTCGATTCATTTGCTGTTAGCTTATTTGGGAAGTTTTTCTTCTTTCTAACTTTAGCTTATAAATAGGCTTGATTTTATTTTTAACATATATAGTTCATTTGAAAAAAAAAAAAAGGTGAGAATTTTCTCTTTTGGATCTTCATTGGATTTTGCGATCTTATCAAGATTATCATTATGTGGGATTCTAACCCAACTTATCACTCTTAAATCCTTTCTTTTTGGAATGTGACATTTATATCTTTCTTTATACCTTTGGGGTTTCACTTTTGTTAAATTTAATTTAACTTTTTTTTGGTTTTTATGTTTCCTGTTTAATTTGTGTATTTCATTATGCACTTTAGGGTTCACATCAGTTGGTATTAAAGTTTTAGGATTTAAATCAGATTTACTTCCCTAAATTTGAGATTTTCTCATCTTCTTCTTAATTGCCTTTTATATTCTTTGTTCCTTGAATCCACCGAATCCTAGTTTCCTTAAATTTGTGCAAAAAAGAAAAAGAAAAAGAAAAAGAAAACAGAATAATGAAAGAAACAAAAAAAGAAGAAGTGACAAAAAAAACAAAAAAAATTCACCTTGAGGCAATAGTTGAACGATTTGGCCAAACTAGCCGCAATAACAATATAGTGCTCTAGCTTAGGTCTACTTCCACAATCTATTTTCTCATTCTATCATCTAAGTACTTGTTTCCTTTGAGTCTACTTGAATTTATTTTCCTTGAAATTCCTTTTTTATTTTCTAATTTCTTGTTTTCCATTAGGTCAATTTTATGAGTTAATCTTCTCAAAAAGTTGAAAAGGGAAGTTAAGAGTGATAAAAGGCAAGAGTGTGAGCTCGTTATAAGAAAAGCCATTAAAGAGAAGTAAATGCAAGAGTTAAGTAACAATAATTGAGAGAAACACATGAGGGTATGCTTGCAAGGTTATTTCTAACATTTTGTTTATAAGTTAACAACATGACATCAAAAGATAAGGGAGTGAGTGACAAAGGTAGGAAGGATGATTCCTTTATGCTCCAAGCTACAAAATAACTATTTAAGTGCATAAATGTTGAGTTTGGTGAGATGAGAAATTGGAGGGAGAGGCGAGATCTTATTATAGCTGATTTACAAAGGGGATAGATATAGGAATCTTTTAATGAATGGAGGCAAGAAAGGCAAAAACATTATGATGGCTATAATCATAATGATGCTGATTTTGATGATCTAGCTACTTTGGTCAAAATCACCAATAATAAAAATGGTTTAAGAAATTTTAGTAGGTAAGACACCTATGACTATGATTTAGGTAATATTAAAATGAAATTTCCTCTATTCCAAGGGAAAAATGATCCTGAAGCTGATTTGAAATGGGAGAAGAAGATTGAGTTGGACTTTGATTGTCACAACTACTATAAAGAGAAAAAGGTAAAAACTTATAGTTGTTAAGTTTACTAATTATCTTATTATTTGGTGAGATCAATTTGTTTTAACTAAAAGGAGTTGTGAGATACCTATTGAAACAGGAGAAGAGATGATAGTTATCATGGGGAAAAGGTTCATTCCTAATCATTATTGTAAAGATTTGTACCAAATTTTGTAAAGGCTCACTTAAGGCACCAAGAATGTGGAGGATTACCACAAAAAGAGGGAGATTGCCATGATTTGAGCTAATGTGGAGAAAATTCATACAAAGGCTTAATCAAGACATTGCCAACATGGTTAAATTGCATCATTATATGGAGTTGGAGAACATGGTGCACATGGAGATGAAAGTTGAGAGGCAACTCAGATGGAAGAGCTCTATATAATTTTGAGAGAATTTGGGTTCCACTTAATCCTATAAGCCAAATTCAAGTAAAAGGGAGGAGGGGGTGATTATAAGCCTAAGGCCAAATCTTACAAGAGTAAAGAAATGAGTACTAGCTAAAAGAAAAGTAATTCTAATTCTCAACCTAGTAAAAATAGAGATGTTAAGTGTTTTAAGTGTTTCGGAAGGGGATATATTGCATCTTAATGTCCACATAAGCATACAATGGTGTTGTGGGGTAATAGCAATATTAAGACTAAAAGTGAGTCAGATGATGACTCCATGCCATCATTTAAGGATGCAAGTGATAAAGTGGAGTATTTAGTTAAAGGTAATGTGTTAATGGCTAAATGAGCATTGAGTGCACAAGCCAAGGAAGATGATGAAATGTAGAGAGATACTATCTTCCATACACAATGCCAAATCAAAGATAAGGTATGTAGCATGATCATTGATGGGGGTAACTATACAAATGTAGTTATCATTGATTTGGTTGAAAAGTTTAATTTATCTACCATGAGGTACCCTAAGCCTTATAAGTTTCAATAGTTTTATGAATGTGGGGAGGTTAAGGTAAATGAGTAGGTGCTAGTATCATTTACTATTGGGAGATATACTGATGAGGTCTTATATGATGTATTATCCATGTATGCTGATCATATTTTGTTCAAAAGATCATGACAATATGATCAACATGTAATCATGATGTGTTTAAGAATAGTTACTCTTTTGTAATAAATGATAAACCTATTATTCTTGTACCTTTAACACTTCAACAAGTCTATAAAGATCAATTAAAGAATAAAAAAGAGAGCATGAGAAAAGCAGCAATTAATATTGAGAGGAGAAAAGAGGAATAGAAAGGACAAATAAAAAATGAGACTGAGAGAAAAGAAGGATGAGGATAAGAAAGAAAATTTAAGAATTTGTATGCAAAAGAGAGTGATGTCAAGACAACTTTTTATTCAAAATAGCCTATGATTGTACTTTTGCACAAAAAGGGTTGTTTTAGTACTAACAAATTTAACTCCTCTTTGCCTAGTGTTGTTGTTTCTCGTTTGTTGGAATTTGATGATGTTTTTCCCAAAGAACCAAATAGTTTATTGCTTTTGGGGGAATAAACTTCAGATTGACTTCATCCTATACCATAAAATTGACAATGCAAACAATGTAGAAGAATTGTTTTTCAAAAAGGTAGTATGCTTGTATGGCATGCCTCAAAGTATTATTTCAGACTAGGATACAAGGTTCTTGAGTTACTTCTAGAAGACTTTATGGGGTAAGTACTAAAATGTTATTATCAACTACTTACTATCCACAAATAAATGGGCAAATTAAGATAGTTAATTGAACTCTTTCTACTTTGTTACGTGCTATTATTTAAATGAATTTGAAAATATGGGAAGATTGTTTGCCATATGTAGAGTTGGCATATAATGGGCATATTCATTCTGCTACTAGTTGCTCTCCACTTGAAATTGTGTATGGTTTTAATCCTTTGACTCTTTTGGATTTGATGCCTTTTCCTATTGATGAGTATACTAGCTCAAATGGTGAATGCAAGGAGGAAATAGTGAGGAAGTCACATAAAAAGGTTTAGCAATAAATTGCATGACCCTTTTAGCTCTATAACATGTCATTGGTGCTTTTTAAATGCTCAATGGATCCTTAAAAGCCCTCTATGCATCAACACCTCCATGAATCTCATCATTCCTCCTCTCTACAAAAGGATTCATCCTTAAATTATCACCTATATCATAAGGAGAAAGATCAACAATATTAAATGATGCACTCACATTGTACTCACTAAAAAGGTCCAACTTATAGGCATTATCTTTCCTTGTTCATATGCACCCAAACTCAATCACAAGGTTCAAACAGTGCCTTCTTTTGCCCTTTTTTTTTGCATAAGATGCATGTTGCTCAGTTTGTTATGCAATTTGTTATTGTACCTTCTTATTCAACTTTTTCATCATTTCAACCTTGTGTTCACCATCTAAGTTAACATACTCATCAATAAGTAAAGGCATCAAATCCAAAGGTGTCACAGAATTAAAACCATAGACAATTTCAAATGGAGAGGATTTAGTAGTAGAATGAACACTTTTATTATATACAAACTCTACATACAACAAACAATCTTCCTATGTTTTGAAATTCATATGAATAATAGTATGTAACAAAGTACCTCAATTTGCCCATCTCTCTATGAATGACAGTACTTGAGAACAATACTTTAATGCTTAACTTACCCCTTAATGTCTTATAGTCTAAAATAATGCTTTAAGGCATGCCATGCAAAGGTACTACCTCTCTGAAGAAAAATTTTGCCACATTGCATACATCATTAGTTTTATGACATAGGATGAAGTGTGTCATTTGTTAAAATATATCCACAACAATAAATATAGAATATCTACGCTTTTTTTATCACAACAACCCAAAGACAAACTCCATAGATAAAACAACTAAAGGTTAGCTAAGTATGGATAAATGAGTGCACAAACTATGGGGTAAAACTCTAAATTTGACTTGTTTGCATGTTATGCAATTCTTACACACACTCTTGACATCTCATTTCATGTGTGGCCAAAAGAAATACTTAACTAAGACATCTAGGGTTTTCCTAATTTTAAGCCTCACACATAAATAGCTCTTGTAAGGAACTTATGGGCACACATAATCTGTTTTCTTTAAAAAAAATAATCCTCATGCCTATAAAATTTCTCAAAAGCCATTCTCTCACAAGTTCCATAAACATTAGGAAAAACAAGATCATTAGGATATAAGTCTTTAATGTACTCAAATCCTAATAATTTTGCATTCAGAATATAAACCTGGGCATACTTTTGTGGTAATGCATCAGTAACCACATTCTCCTTTTCTTATTTATATTTAATGATGTTAGGAAACATCTTAATGAACTTGACATGTACTTTGTTTAAATTCCCTTGACCCTTAAAATATTTTAAGGATTCATGGTCAATGGTATGGATGGCAAACTCCTTGGGCCAAAGGTAATGTTGACATGTCTCCAAAATCCGTAGCAATGCATGCATATCCTTATCATAAGTGGGATAATTAAGGGTTACTCCATTTAGCTTTTCACTTAGTAGGTAATTGGTCACCTTTCCAGCATCAAAATAACTCTAATGTCGATGCCTAAGCATAACATTTAATCTCAAAAATTTTAGCAATGTCAGGTAAGACAAGTAAGGTGCGTAACTTAATTTTTCTTTGATCAAATTAAAAGCCTTATCATGATCACTGCCCCATAAAAAGCCCTCATTCTTTTTAGCAATCTTAGTTAAGGGAGTAACAATGTTGCTAAAGTCTTTAACAAAGTGTCTATAAAAACTAGTTGGACCATAAAAATTATGCACATCAATAACTAACTTAGGTGTTGGCAAATCACAAATTTCCTTAACCTTTTCCTCATCAACCTCAATCCTCTTAGCACTCATAATATAGCCAAGAAATATGATTTAATTAGTGCAAAAGTAACATTTCTTATAGTTAACATACAATTTCTTACAACGTAAAGCACTTAAAATTAAACTTCATTGATCAAGATGCTTAATTAAGTTATGGCTATTGATAAGATACATGTGGAGCTGATGCATAGACAGCTTTTAAAGATCAATTAAGCATTCACAATAGGTCAACAACACATTTAAGGAGTAAAAAGATGAAAGAGGCATTAAATGTGTTGATTGAGGATATTTAGGATAACCAAATAACAAATGACATGAATTCGTGGTTGAAAGAGGATTAAGGCTTCATTAATATGTTTAAAGTGCATAATGGGCCATGGTTAAATCATAAAATGCACTCCTAAGTAGGAGTTTGTTATAAACTAGGAGTTTTTTATAAAAGAGGAGTTTAATAAAATAAAAGTGTTCTTATATTTTATTAGTCTATCATTGTCTCTACTTTTAGGGTTAGGGTTGTTACTTCAGTCTTTAAATAGGCTTGATTTCATCATTAAAAGATATAGATCATTGATGAAAAAAAGTGAGAATTTTCTCTTTCAATTTTTCATTAAACTTTGCAAGCTTATCATAATTATTGTCTTATAGCATTTCAACTAGACTTATCACTCTCGAATCCTTTTTTTTTTTTGGAGTGTGGTATCCATATCCTTCTTTATACCTTTGGTTCATTTTCCTTTGAACATCGGATCTAGGTTTATACCATAGGTTTGTGTTCCTTTGAACATTGGGTCTAAGTATATACCTTATATTTATGTTCCTTTGAACATTGGGACGAACTTTATACCTTATGTTTATGTTCCTTTGAACATTGAGTCTAAGTTTATACCTTATATTCATATTCCTTTGAACATTGGTTTTGAATTCTTTGTTTTGCTTGTGGTTTCTATTGTGCTCTTTAGGGTTCACATCAACTTCAATGGATTCAAACTACCAAAGGTTTCTTTAATTGCTTTTCCTCATGAATATGACTGTTGTTGACAAAAATGTTAATTTTATTATTATTTTGTGTGACTGATTCCTTACAATGAAAGGAGAAGCATTGTTAACAACAAATGAAGTGATAATGTCACCTTTGAAGTAATGAATCATTCAAACCATGCAAGAATATTTAATAAAGATTAATGACTCCTTTGTTTAATACATTCATGAAAAAAGTGTTGACATACTTATCGCATTTAATATAATATTTGATGTAGACATAAAAGTTTATTTTGTGATAATTTTGTGTGAATAATTTTGTGCAATGAAAGGAGAAGTCTTGCTAGAATTAAATAAAGTGATGGTGTCATCTTTAAAGGAATTAACCATTTAAACCAAATATAAAAAGCTAATCAAAATCAATGACCCTAAAGTTTGATGGATTTCAATGGATCCAAATTGTCAAAGGTGTAATTAATTGCTTTTTGTAATGAATCTAATGTTTGTTATTGTCAAAAAATTTAATTTCATTATCATTTTGAATAAACAACTCCTTTCAAGGAAAAGAGAAGAGTTCTTGGCAAGAATTGGAGTGATAGTCTCATCTTTCATGCAATGAATTAGACTAACTAATCAAGATCAATGACTTATATGTTTGATGCACACACAAAAGGAGTATTGATGTACTTATCACATTGAATATAAATTTGGTATAAACATAAAAGTTTATTTTGTGGTTATTTTGTGTGAATCAGTCCTTGCACCCAAAAGAGAAGTCTTATTAGAAAGAAATCAACTAAAGGTGTCACCTTTCAAGCAAATAGCTGAACAATCCAGTTATAAAGAGCTAATTAATATCAATGACTCTTATATTTGATGGACTTCAATTGATTCAAACTACCAAAGGTGTATTTACTTGCTTTTTGTATTGAATCTAATGTCTGCAATTGACAAATAAGTCAATTTCACTATTATTTTTTCGGAACAACTCCTTGAAACAAAAGGAAAAGTGATGTTAGCACTGGATTTAAGACTTCTTTCTAACATCACTTTTCTTTTTATTAATGTCAAAAGCATAGATTGTATAAGTGGCTGGCCATGCCATTTGGCTTTATTGCACTAATTACTTTTATGCGATTGATGAATCATGTGCTTTGAAAGTTTTTAGTTATGGTTTATTTGTTGACATTTTAATTTATGAGAGGAATACTCTCAAGTGGAGCACCTTAAGGAAGTGTTCAAAGTACTACAACAAGAGAAATTGTTTGCCAACTTAAAGAAGTGCCAATTTTGCCAAGATCAAGTCATCTTTCTCAATTATATAGTTTTGCAACATAGGGTTGAAGTTGATGGGGAGAAAATGGAGGCCATTAAGGAATGGCCTATACCTACTAAAGTTTTGGAGGTGAAGAGTTTCCATGGGCTAACATCCTTTTATGGTAGGTTTGTGAAAAATGTCAGCACTATTTTTGCCTCTTTGGCTAAGTGTATCAAGAAAGGTGGTGACTTTAAGTGGAATAAGGCTGCCTAAAAGTGTTTTAAGCAGATTAAGGAGAAGTTGTGTTCAACACCTATCTTAGCTCTTCCCAATTTTTTAAAGACTTTGAAGTGGAGTTTGATGCTTCACGAGTGGGAATTGGAGTTGTTCTTATGCAAGATAAATGTCCCATAAACTATTTTAGTGAGTAGTTCTATGCACTAATTTGAGCTTTAGCAACTTGGCAGCACTACTTGCTGCCGTAGGAATTTGTTATTTACATAGATCATGAATCCTTAAAGTATTTGAAGGGGTAAAGAAAAGCTGAATCAAAGACATGTTAAATGGGTGGGGTTCTTGGAGGCCTTTCCCTATGTCATCAAGTACAAAAAGGGAAATGTAAATGTAGTGAAGGGTGTGCTATCATGGGGGCATGAGAGTATCAAACAGCAAATAAAATTGAAATGCAGCCTATGAGAAAGCAGCCAAGAAAGGGGGAAAACAAATTCAATTTGTTCCAAGTGATCTTGCATGGATTCATCTTTCAAATGTGATATTTCTAAGCAAAAGGAAGTCCAAGCTTATACCTTAAGCAAATGGTCCTTGCAAAGTGCTAGTAAAGGTGAGTGACAATGCCTACAAGATTCATTTTGCCAGGTGAATATAATGGATCAATCACATTCAATGAAAGGGATTTATCACCTTACTTAGAGAATAAAGAGTCAGATTTGAGGGCAAATCCTATTCAACCTAGGGAAGATGATATGAACCGTATGGGAGCTGCCCAAGATCTTATGGTTCATAGTTTTGGGCCAATTACTCATTCAAGGGCTAAGAATCTTTAAATAGCCGTATAATTGCTTCTTAGGAAGAATACATCATATATGGAGAGTCTAGGGGTCAAAGCAAAGGAGTCAGAGTTGGCATTGATGATACTATTCATTTGCTTCGAGAGGATTAGACATGAATGGGCCTATTTGGATTAGAGTGATGGTAAGGGTTTATTTCTAGCTTATTTCTTTTCAATTTAATTAGTTTATTTTAGTTTGAGCTCTTGGTTAATAAGGGTGTAAAACTCAGTCCATATGTGTTTATTTCCAATGTTTTAAGTTCTATTTTATAGCCTATTTTGTAGCTAATTAGTAGTAACCTAATTTCCCTATTTTACAGCTTTTTAGCTAATTTTTAGCACTATTCCCTATTTAAGGGATTGAGAAATACTCTATATGAACAATTTTGGAGAACATTATTAAAAGCGCAACCTACATTTTCCCTAATTCTTATCTAAGTAATTTATTTGTTTAATGGTGAATTAACAATTGATTCTTATCATGCTTCCTGCTTTTATCTAAGGATGTGTTGAATCTAACTAGCTTCTTCTTGTTTGTGGTGAATTTCTCATGAAACAAGGGGATGCTAGTGTTTTTTCCTTTCTTCTAAATTTTGCTTCTTTTCATCAAATCATAAACTACCTTAACAAAACAATCATTACTTTAGCGTTCCTTAAATATCAATACAATTAGGTCTTTGATTCTTGGCATATCCTTTCATATAGATCCCTAAACATACAAGCACGTCTCTAATTCCTCAGCATACCATTTCATGCTTGTAGCTATGAATCTAATGTTTGGCATAGACAAAATTTAATTTTGTGATCATTTTGTGTGAATAACTTTTAGCAACTAAAGGAGAAGCTTTGTTAGGAAGGAATTTATGTGACAAACTCATCTTTTAGCAAATGATCTATTCAAATCAAGAAAAGCAAATCAAATGAATGTTGCCTTAGTTTGATTAGCTTCAATGAATGCTATGAATCTAATGTTTAGTATAGACAAAAAATTTTAATTTCATGATCTTTTTGCGTGAATAACTCTTGAAAACAAAAGGAGAATCCTTGTTAATAAGAAATGAAGTGATGATCTCATCTTTTGGCAAATAAGCCATTCAAAACACATTAGAAAAGCTAATCATGATCAATTACTCATATGTTTGATGGATTTTGATAGATTTAGACTACCCAAGGTGTATTGACATGCTCGTCATTATGAATCTATTGTTTAGTGTAGGTACAAAGTTTAATTTCATCAGTATTTTGTGTTAATAACTCATACAAACAAAAGGAGAAGCCTTGTTATTAAGAAATGTAGTAATGGTCTCATTTTTTAGCAAATGGACTATTCAAACCATGTAAGAAAAGATAATCAAGATCAATGAATCCTATATTAATGGAATTTAATGGACTTAGATTACCAAAGGTGTATTAAAATACTTGTCACAATGAAGATAATTATTGGTATAGATACAAAAGTTAATTTCATGATTATTTTGTTGAATGAGTCCTTAGAATAGAATGAGAAACTTTATTAGCAAGAAATGAAGTGGTGGTCTCATTCTTCAAGAAATGAGAACTACGGATCTTAAAGCTCTCTGAGTTACTTTTTCAATTTTTTCCTTAACTTTATTAAGTTGATTTTTTATAGATTAAAGATAAAGATTAATATAATTTCCTTGCTCTAGAATGAGACTAGTAGAAGGTTCCACTTTATATGGTAAGGCTATAACCTCACGATCTTCTATCTTAACACTTAGGTTAAGTGCAAGTTTGTGAACACTAATAACTCTTTTTCCTTTTCTTGTGACATATTCTTGATATGCTTTCCTAAGGACTATACATTTCTCTAAGGTAGATAAATTGGAAAAGGTTTTTTCTTAAATTTGTAAACCTTTTCCAGATAGGTGAAAATATCTATAGCTCTCTACCATTGGTATATATCTTATAGCATTTATACCATATTTATGATTCTTTTTTTTATTAAAATTCATAAAAAACCATTTTCATTTTACAGTATTCTTAAGAGAGTAAAATATCTCTCTCACCTTTTCATTTACCTCATTAACTACTTCGAGGACATATAGACTCCTATCTTTATCCTAATATCCCATTTCAAATAAATAGGGACCTAGACCTAAAAGTCTGACTAGATGTTTCTAATGGTTTATTGATCACAAAAGCATAAGTTAAGGAAGGAAAGTCAACTTTATATTGAAGTTGACTAACCTACTCTCTTATTCTTCTAATACTTTCTAGCTCAATAATTGGCATCAAGGAGGTAAAGAATTTAGGCTTAACCTTTTCTCTTCCTTCTTTAAAGTTTAACCTCACACTTTTAGATGGAGCAAATTAAATTTTGACATTCCTATCTTTGAATTCAAATATTTCTTCCATTTGCCTATGAACTTGTTTAATAGGTTCAATTGCTTTTTCTAGCATCCACTTTTCAAGTAATTTAGCATGATCTTAAGCAATTATTTTAGGAACTAAAATATTAAATTTTAACCTATTAGTCAAAAAATAATGTAGTAGTCCCTTTATTTGTATATCTTACTAGAATTTCCTTAATTTTTGGTATAATGATATTTATAACCTTATAGTATATCTTATAAATAAGAATTAGATTTTTCGAAATAGGCATCATATCAAATCCTTTAGTTTTAATATCCAAACATAAAACATGCATCCAATTAGGATATGTTTCTACTATTTTACAAGTATTAGGGTAAGGGAGGTTAAGACATGGTAGTTCCTTTGTTTTTATTGTTATCTTCTTAACTGCTTTTGTATGTTCATCCATTCACTCAAAATGATTTCTTTTTTAAACCTTTGAAACAAAAGCATAGCATCATAAGCTAATTCTCTATAAAATTCTAAAATATAATTAAGACAACTTACACATCTTTACAATTGTTGTTTTTCTCTAATTTCATCTGGACAACTTAAAAACCTTTGCAATTGTTAGTTTTCCCTAATTTATCAGGAAATTCAAAGACAAATTTAATTGCACAATCAATAGAAATAATAGTTCCATTTTCAATCAAGTAACCAAGGAATCTAACTCTAGTTTGGAACAATTTCATCTTTTTTGTTGTTATGGTTGAACCATTTTTTTCAATAACCTTTTAAAAGTATGTTTAAATATTTGAAATGTTGTATGATTGTGTTAGAAAATATTAACATATCATTAATATAAATAACAGTAAATGTTGAATAAAGATTAAATATTTCATTTATGATTTTTTCAAATTTAGAGGGTGTATTTTTTAACTTAAAAGGCATTAAATTCCATTTATAAAATCTGAATGAAATGACAAATGTTGTTTTATATTTATCCTTTTCATGAATCTAGATTTGCCAATAACCAAATTTTATATTAAATTTTAAAAATATTTGAACTTCATAAAACCTATTTAGTAAATCTTTTTTATTAGGTATAAGATATCTAATCCACCTTAAGGCCTCATTTAAAAGTTTATAATTAATAACTAATCTCAAAACTCCCTCCAATTTTACAGCACTTTTCACATAAAATACTATGCAACTCTATTGAATGTTACTTTTTCTAATAAGCTCTTTTTCCAAGAGATCATTTATTTCTCTTTTACAAATCTCTAAATGCCTTGGTCCCATAGCTATAAACCTAGTTTTAGTAGGCATTTGACTTTCTTTAAGAGTCATTTTATACAATAATTCTACCACATGCTCCTTCCTATCCCAAAAAGTAATAGGAACTTTTACATAAACTGTTTTTTCTAGTTTTTTTTTTTTTTTGTAATTCTTGTATTGTAACTTATATAACAAGAGTATTTATCTTTTCTTGTAAATATTTATTTTTTATCTCACTCTAAAGAAATTGAATAAATCTCTCTTTTCTCCTTATCAATTTTTAAAGCACATATATCTCCTTATATTAAGGGGTAGATATAAATTCAAAAGTAATAAGCTTCCCATTTATTTCTAAGAAAATTCCTTTATGGCTAATTTCCTTAATGAGATATAGTATGTGTAAGAAAAGATTTCCTAAGAAAACATCCTGAGATATGCTTTTAACCAATACAAAAGGAGTCTTTATGCAAATTCCTTTGTTGCATAAGGTAACTTGTATTTAATAACAAGCTTTCTTTTAACAGTAATTTTTAGCACTTTTATTGTTTTTGAAAAGTATTTTGAAAGAACTATTCCCTCATTAATGTAATTTATGTTCATGCTTAAACCAATTAAGGTGATAGTTGAAAAGATATACTTTTTACCAACTACTATTGTAATTTGAGTATGCTACTTATTAGTAATTACCATATCAATGAGATTAACATATCAAACAGTATTTAGCTCATTTTTGAAGAAGTATTTGCAATAAATGAAGGTTTATTTATCCTATCAAATAAATTCCAAAACTGAAATTCTTTCTCTAAAGTCTTTTATTTCAGTTTTTAACTGATTATTCTCAGTTTTAAACTCTCTAATCGAAAGTTCTATTATTATTACTCTAGTTTTCAAAATAGAATGATTATTTCTTATTCTTTGAATAACAATTTGTAATCTATAATCTTCTACTTGTTCTTTAACCTGAGTCTTATTTTGTGATAGATGAAGATATTTATCCAATTATTCTCTTGTTTTTCTTTGGATATATCATCTTATTTATAAAATCTAGTATTAGATTATCTTTTTTTGTAAAGACTAATAAGCCATTACTTTTACATAAGGCTTGATAATAGTTTCACTTACTATTACAACTATTTCCAAAGTCATTTATAAAGGTAATTTTTCCTTCTTTAGGAAGATCTACTTCTAAGTCTAATTCCTCACATACATCTTCTGATAAGAAGATATGTATAAGTGGCCTCTTAAAATCTTTATCTATGGATGATTCTTGAATTTTTTGTTCCATTTTGCATTTATTAGAATAGTACACTATCATTTTGCATTTGGAATATACAACTATTTTCTTTCTCCTTTTCTATGAACAATGCCTTTTCTTTTCTTTTAACTTATCCTTTTCGTAAAAGGATTTCTTTTAAGGTATGAGTTTATAAACCTTTCTTCTGAATTTTTTTAGATATTTCATGGATAGATAACCCATTTGTTTACAAAAGTCTCTTAGGCCTTTTTTACCCTATATTTTTTCATTTTATAACTACCTATACAGTTTTATCTCATTACAAAGTTTAACTTCTTTTACAACTTCTACAACTAATTCTCTATATGTATAACTAGAGTAATCAATAACTTTTCCATGATAGGATTTTAACTTTTTTTTATCCTTTAAGCTAATAAGGTAAGTAACCCAAACAAAAAATTTCTTTCTTAAAAATACTATATTTTTCTAGTAAAAACTTTTGAAAAGAACAAATCTTTATATCACCTAAAGTGAGACAAATTTGGGCATCTCAAATTAATGAGTTGCTCATATGTTTTGTCTACTAATAAGTTAGTTATACCATTGAAAAGGTTAGTAATTGTATAAATTAGTGTATTAATACTATTAACCAATTGCATTCCTTACTTTATTTTTATAGTATTAAATATCTGAGACTTAGTTTCATTTGATAAATTAAAATTTCACCATCCTTTAAGTTGTATAATAAAATCATTTACTATGAATCTTACTATTTAGAAGTAAGAATTAGCTTATTTAAATATTGCAACAGTGGCAGATATCATCATAAATAGAGTAGAATAAAAATATGATTTTTTGACATTTTATCTAAATTCCATCATATGATATTGCTTCCATCATATTATATGTAATTATACTTAGATTATTTCTCTAATAAGAGGTTGATTGAAGTTGGTTTAGGATGATCTGATAATGATAAAGTAAGCTTAAAAAACAAGAAAATCAAATAGGTCCATCATTAAGAGTGGATTTAACTACTTTTAATAAGGAGTCATGGAAGTGATTCTGTATTTTGTTTCTAGCACAAATAATCACTGAGTTATTCAAACCCAGTCTATTAGTAAGTTTTAATGTTACTAGTACCATCTCAATATGGATAAATTTATATGTTTGTTGATTTGAGCTAATAAGCTCTTGGAATAGTAAAAGGAAGTCATTATAACTTTAAGTTAAAAGTAAGAGTTCAACTTTAAAGCTAAAGGCTTCAATAGTTTTTATCACATAATCAACTTTAAAAAAGAGACTTCCTTGTTTATAAACATAGGAAGATGAAGAAAAAGGAAGAGTTCAATTCTATAAATAATTAGAATCTAAATTTTCACTAATTATTATTTCTTTATTTCTCTTTAATGACTATCACTTCTAAACAATCAATTAAGTCTTAAATTATCCATACCTTGCCATATCACTGTATATGTCTTAAGCCATAACCCTGCACTCTTACACAGAGCAAGCATAAGTACAAAAGCAACATAACTTGGAGTTTTAACAATAAGACATAGAAAAGTGTAAGCTTCTTAACTTCTTAAAAGGTCAACATTTAACCAGAAAGAAGGCTCCATGGAACATAATACCAAACTACAAACATTAGCAATGGATCATTAACCTCTTTAATTGTTTCACAAAACTATTCATAAATAGTTCTTACTTTTTGTGATAGGGAGGAAGATGATTTTGGAATGGTATCAAAGCCTTATTTCTAGTCAAATGTTAACCTTCTAAGAAGTTGAGAAGCTTAAACTTATCAATATCTCATTGTTGAAATCCCAAGTTGTGCTGCCTTTATACCCATGTTAGTCATGTGTAGGCATGTAGGGTTGTAGCTTAAGATGTTGATAGTGATATGATGAGGTATGGATAGGTTAAGACCTAGTCAATTGTTTATAAGTGATAGTTCTTCTAATAAAAATAAAGAAATAATAATTAATGAAAATTTAGATAATAATTATTTATAGAATTGGACTCTTGTTTCTTTTTCATCTTCCTAGGTTTATAAATAGGAAAGTTTTTTTTCTAAAGTTGATTATTGATAAAAACCATTGAACAAGCTATACCTTTAACTTAAGGTTATAATAACTTCTTTTGCTATCCTAAGAGCTTATTAGCTCACATCAAAAAATATATAAATTTATCCATATTGAGATCGTATTAAAACCTACTACTAGATTGAGTTTAATTAACTCAGCAATTCTATATGTTAGAGACAAAAGACAATCATTTCCATGACTCTTATTGAAAGTAATTGAATTCACTTTTAATGATATACTTATTTGATTTTCTTATTTTCCAAACTTTACTTTATCATTATCAAATCATCTTAGACCAACCCCAGTCAACATCTTATTAAAAGAACAATATGAGCATACTTGCGTACAACATGATGATGTTTGCCATTGCTGTAAAATCTACAAGAGATAATTTTGACCCCCAAATAATAAGATTCATCATAAATGATTTTATTGCATAGTTTAAAGGTTATTGAGATTTTTATTTATGAAATGAAACTAAGTCTCAAATATTTAATGTTGTAAAAATAGAGTAAAGAATACAATTGGTTAAAATAGTTAATACACTGATTTATACAATTATTAACTATTTCATTGGTACGACTACCTTATTAGTAGACAAAACTTATGAGCAACTCATTAATATAAGATGCCCATATTTGTCTCACTTTAGGTAGTATAACAATGTATTTTTTTCAAATGTTTTTACCAAAGAAGGCAGCCATAATATTATTTAGAAAGAAAAATTTTTGTTCAAGTTACCTACCTTATTTGCTGAAAGGGTAAAAAATAAATTAAAATCCTATTATGGAGTTATTCATTACTCTAGTGATACATATAGAGAATTAGCTGCAAAAGTTATAGTAAAAGGAGTTAAACTCTATAATGAGATAAAACTGAATAAGTAGTTATAGAATTAAAAAATATAGGGTAAAAAGGTCCTAAGAGACTTTTGTGAACAATTGGATTATCCATTCATGAAATATCCAAAAAAATTCAAAAGAAAGGACTATTAATACATACCTTAAAAGAAATCCTTTTATGAAAAGGAAAAGTTAAAAGAAAAGAAAAACCTAGTCTGTAGAAAAAGAAAAAGAAAACAATATGTTAAAAATGCAAAAGGATAAGGTATTAATCTAATAAATACAAAATGAAACAAAAAATTGAAGAATTATTTGTAGATAAAGACCTTATGGGCTTGCTTATGGATATCTTCTTATCAAGAGATGAATTTGAGGAATCATACTTAGAAGTAGATCTTCTTGAAGAAAAAGAAATTACCTCTAAAGATGATTCTAAAAATAGTTGTAATGATTAGTGCAACTCTTACAAAGTTTATATAAAAGTAATGGCTTATTAGTCCTTACAAAAGAAGACAACTTGATACTAGATCTTTTTGATAAGATTATAGATCCAAAAGAAAAAAGAGAACGATTGGAGAAATATTTATAGCTATCTTGAAATGAGACTAATGTTAAAGAACCGAAAGAAGATTATGGGTTAAAAATAGTTATTCAAAGAATTAGAAATAATCATTCTAATTTAAAAACTAAAGCAACAATAATAGACCATTTATTGGAAAGCTTAAAGTTGAAATTAATTAGCTAAAAAGTAAAATAAAAGACTTAAGAGAAAGAATTTTAGGTTTGGAATTTGTGCCTAATAGGACAAATGGACCTCCAAATATTTTAGACACTTTTCCAAAAGAAGAGTTAAGTATTTTTCAGCATGTTAATCTCATTGATAAGGGTAATAGTATATACTCTTTCATATGTTACTCTTCAATATCTTATACTTATAAGTGGCATACTTAGATTATCATAGTATTCAATAAAAAATATATCTTTTTGACTACTACCTTAATTGATTTAAGCACAGACATGAATTATATTAAAAAGGGAATAGTTTTGTCAAAAAACTTTTTAAAAACAACAAAAATGCTAAACACTATTGATAAAAGCAAACTTGTTATTAAATACAAACCATCTCATGCAACAATATGCAACAAAAAAATTTGCATAAATATTCCTTTCGTATTGGTTAAAAATTAATCTCAAGATGCTATCTTGGGAAATTCTTTCTTATACATGCTATGTCCTATTAAGCAAATTAGCAATAAAGGAATTTTCTCAGAAATTAATGGAAACCTTATTAGTTTTAAATATATATCTACCTCTCAATATAAAGAGATAGACATGCTTCAAAAATTGATAAGGAGAAAAGAGAGATTATTCAATCTCTTTAGAGTAAGGTAAAAAATAAATATTTGCAAACAAAAAATAAATACTCCTGTTATACAAGTTAAAATATAGAAATTACAGAAAAAGCTAGAACATATAGTTTGTGCAAAAGTTTCTATTGCTTTTTAGGATGGAAAGAAGATTTGGTAGAATCACCAAATGAAGTGACTTTTAATGAAAGTTAAATGCCTACTAAAATTAGGCCCATAGTTGTATGACCAAAGCTTTTAGAAATTTGTAAAAAAGAAATAAATAATCTCTTAGAAAATTGGCTTATTAAAAAAAAAGTAATAATCTATGGAGTCGTATAGTATTTTTATGTGAAAAAGATTGTAGAATTGAAGTGAAAAGTTTTGAGATTAGTTATTAATTATAAGCTTTTAAATAAGACCTTGAAATGGATTATATATCTTATAGTTAATAAAAAAAGATTTGCTAAATAAGTTTTGTGAAGTTCAAAGATTTTCAAAGTTAGATATGAAATTTAATTATTGGCAAATCCATATTGATGAAAAGGATAAGTGTAAAACAACATTTGCAGTTCCATTCAAACATTATGAATAAAATATATTGCATTTTAGGTTAAAAAATATACCCTCTGTATTACAAAAAAAAATCATGAATAAAGTATTTAATACTTATTCAACATTTGTTATTGTTTATATTAATGATGTGTTAGTATTTTCTAACACAAATAATATTTTAAACATTTAAACCTATTTTTAAAGGTTATTGAAAAAGTTGGCTTAGTCATATCAGCTAAAAAGATGAAGTTATTACAAACTAGGGTTAAATTCATTTGTCACTTTATTGAAAATGGAACTATTGTTCTTATTAATTGAGCAGTTGTGTTTGCCTTCAATTTTTCTGATGAAATTAAAGAAAAATAATAGTTGCAAAGGTTTCTAAGTTGTTTGAATTATATTTCAAAATTTTATAGGGAATTACCTTATAATGCTAAGTCATAGTTTGAAAGGTTGAAGAAAAATCCTCTTAAGTGGATGGAAGAAGATACGAAGGTAATTAAGAAGATAAAAATAAAAACAAAGGAATTGTCGTGTCTTAGCCTCCCTCACTTTGATACTTCTAAAATAGTGGAAATGATGCATGAAATAGAGGATATGAAGGAATCCCTAAACAAAGGATTGACTCAAGAAAATGATTAGTTTGTTTCACTTTAGGGTCTCGAGGGGAGTTAGAGTTAATTATTCTACTATTAAAAAAGAAATTTCAGCCATCATACTTTGTATCCAAAAATTTGAAAGTGATTTGTTAAATCAGAAATTTCTTCAAAGAATAGATTGTAAGTGATGGGGAAAACCCTAAAAAGGTGTGGCTGAAGGACTTAATGCATACAAGGAATTAAGAAATATCTAGGAAAGCTAAATCAGATTTTAATAATACAAACCTTAGACCTAATATTTAAAGGAATATGAACCTAAGGTATTTAATAAGGATATGGACACCATAATTTAGAAAAAAAAAGGAATTGAGAGTAATAAGTCAAGTTAAACATCATAAAAAGAGGTATTTTTTGATAAGTTCTTTAGTTCTCAAAATAATTGAAGAAGAAAACACTCACATTTTATTTCTCTCAAAATTGTCTGATTTTTTAGAGGTTACAAAGAGCTACCTATTTATAGACTAAGATAGCAATCCTAAAGAAGCATAAATTTTTTTTTAGGATAAATCCTTATTTATATAAAAAATTTTCACTTTTATAACAAATAAACTCCTATTTAGGAGTGAATGCTATTACTTAGGTAGACCTATTAAGTACTCTAATCATATTAATAAGGTCTTGACTCTCTTCAAGCTCAAATTTGCACCACTTGTAGTTTGGTTAGCCTGAATGTCCTTAATCAGTCCATTTAGTACTTCTTTCATCTTTTTGGCTTTATCATGTATTATTAGACCTTTTGGAATATGCAATGAACCTCTTGCATCCTTTGAACCCTTTCATGCATCATCTATAAGCTTCTTATCATTCCCCCTCTCTTCGAAAGGATTTGTCCTCGAATTATAACCTACATCAAAAGGAGAAAGATTAGAAATGTTAAATGTTACACTCATATTATACTCATTAGGAAGGTCCAACTTATAAGCATTGTCATTAATTCATACTACTACCATCTCCTTTAGGCTATAGCTTTAAGTACCTCTAAGCTAAGAACTATTCCTTATGCATATGCACCGAAACCTAATCATTAGGTTCAAACACCACCTTCTTTTAACCTTTGTTGACATGGGATAAATATTGCTCAATTCATTTTTCAATATGTTGCTGCACCTTCTCATGCAATTTGTTCACCATGTCAACCTTGTGTTCACCATCTAATTTTGCATACTCATTAACAAGTATAAGTACCAAATCCAGAGGAGTTAAAGGATATACAATTTCAAATGAAGAGTAACTTGAACACTCTTATTATATGCAAACTCAACATATAGTAAACAAACTTCTTATATTTTCAAATTTATTCAAATAATAGCATGCAAAATAATAGAAAGAGTTTGATTAACTACCTTATTTTGCCTATCAATTTATGGATAACAAATAGTTAAAAATAATAGCTTAATACCTAACTTACCTTACAAAGTCTTTTAGAAGTAGCTTAAGAACTTTGTATCCCAATTTGAAACAATGCTCCAAAGCATGCTCTGAAAATGCACAACTTCTCTAAAGAATAAGTCAGGCACTTTGCTTACATTATTAGTCTTATGGCATGGGATAAAGTGTGTCATATTTGAAAATTTGTCAACAATGACAAATACAAAATTCCTAGCCCTTTTTTATCACAATAACCTTAGTAAAAAGTCTATATATAAATCAACCCATGGATGGCTAGGTAAGGGTAAAAGGATATACAAGCCATAGGGTCAAACTCTCAATTTAGCCTATTTGCATGTTACGCATTTCTTACATACCTTTTCAAAATCTCGTTTCTTGTATGGGCAAAAAGAATGTTCAGATAGGCCATATAGGGTTTTCCTAACTCTGAAATGACTCATTAGACCACCCCTATGAACTTTTCTCATAACTAACTCTCTTAAAGAACTCATAGGGATGTAAAAATGATTTTCCCTAAATAAGAAACCCTCATACCTATAAAACTTCTTAATGGCTAATTTCTCACATGCTCTATAAATATTAGCAAAGTCAAGATCTTTCATATATAAATCTTTAATATGTTCAAATCCTAATAATCTTGCAATAAGTGTAAAGATAAGTACATACTTGTGAGATAATGTATTAGTTACTACATGGCATGTTTTTTGTTCAAGCCCTTGTTTATATTTGTTAAACTTTTCTTATCCCTTTAAGTGCTTCAAGGATTCATGGTTAGCATGGATGGCAAACTTCTAGGGCCAAAGGTAATGTTGCCATGTCTCTAAAACCCATACCAATGCATACATCTCTTTATCATAAGTAGGATAATTAAGACTTGCTCCACTTAGCTTTTCACTAAAGTAGGCAATTGAGCACCTTTCCTGCATTAAAATAGCTTTAATGCCAATACCTAAAGTATCACACTTAATCTCAAAAGTTTTTTCAAATTCAGGTGAAACAAGTAAAGGTGCAAATTTTAATTTTTCCTTAATGCAATTGAAAACCTTGTCGTGATCACTACCCCATTTAAAACCTACGCTCTTTTCAATAACCTCAATTAGTGGTGTAGCAATGGTGCTAAAGTCCTTAACAAAGCATTTATAGAAACTACCTATACCATGAAAGCTACGCACATCATTAATTGAATTAGGTGTAGGCAATCACAAATTACCCTAATTTTATCCTCATCAACCTTAATACCTTTACCACTCACAACAAACACAAGAAATATAATCTGGTTAGTACAAAAGGAACATTTCTTAAAGTTAGCATGAAATTTCTTAGAACATAAAAAAATTCAAATAGAATGTAAATAATCAAGATGCTTATCCAGGCATTTGCTATAAACCAAAATATCATCAAAATACATAACCACATATTTACCAATGAATGTATAAAAAACATGATTCATTAATCGCATAAAAGTGCTTGGTTCATTAGTAAGACCAAATGGCATAACATGTCATTCATACAGACCATACTTACTTTTAAAGGCTGTTTTCCACTTATCTCACTCTCTCATCTAACATGTCATCTAACTTAGGTATGGGTGACAGTACTTTACAGTGATTTTGCTGACTACTCAATAATCAATACACATCCTTCAAGTCTCATCCTTCTTGGGTACAAGTAAGACAAGAACTACATAAGGGCTCATGCTTTCCCTCATATATCCTTTCAACATAAGTTCCTTAACGTACCTTTAAAACTTCTTTGTCTCCTTGAAATTACTCCTATGTTTTGGTCAGTTTGGGATGGACACACCAAGGATAAAATCAATTTGATGCTCCATACCTCTCTTAGGTGACAATCCACTTAGAACATCCTTAGGGAATACATTTTCAAATTCTTGCAAAAGAGAAATAACAACATTAGGCAAAGACAAGTCAAACTTGTTAGTATTAAAATAAGTCTCTTTGTATAAAAGTACAATCATAGGGTATTTGGCATAAAATGCTCTTTTGACATCATTTTCTTTTATACAGAAACTTTACATTTTCTTCTCTCTCTCCTGTGTCCATATGTTTTCTCCTTTCTTTTCTATTTTGATTATCCCTCTCTTTTCAATCTCCTTTTTCTATTCATTTTCATTCTTAATCTTGAATTAATCCTTATAAGCTTGTTGAGGTGATAATGGTACAAGAGTGACAAGTTTTTCATTCATTACTAATGAATATTGATTCTTAAATCAATCATTCATAACTCACTTATCAAATTGTCATGGCCTTCCTAATAAAATATGGCCCACATGCATAGGTACAACATCATAAAAAACTTCATCATGATACCTTCTAATAGAAAATGATACAAGCACTTATTTACCCTAACTTCATGACTCTCATTTAACCATTGAAACTTATATAGCGCAGGATGTTTTATAATTGTTCAATTTAGCTTTTCAACCATAATTGTGCTAGCTACATTAATGCAACTTCCATTATCAATAATCTTACTACATACCTTCTTTTTAATGACACACCTCATATGAAAGGTGTTATCTCGTTGCACCTCATTTTTTTGCTTTACTTGCACATTTAATGCTTACCTTATGACATGAGTTACTCCATTAACTAGATACTCCCCTCCATCACTTTCACCCTCTAATGATGGCACAAAATCATCATCTAATTCACTTATAGTTTTAGGATCACCGTTACCTTTTAAGATCATTGCATGCTTATTTGGACATAAAGTGCAATGTGACCCCTTCCCAAATAATTAAAACATTTAACATCTCTATTTCTACTTGGTCAGAGATCATAATTGCCTACCTCTTTGCTAGAACCCATATTCTTGCTCTTAGATAGCTTGGCTTTGGACTTGTAATCAGCCTTTTTGTCCCAAACTGTGTGGAACACTTTCGCTTAAGTTGTCATTTAACTTTCATTGCCATATGCACCATGTCTTCTGATTCCATAAAGTGTTGCAACTCAACAACATTAGTTATGTCTCTATTTAGCCCTTTCAGAAATCAAAGCATAGTTGCCTTTCTATCTTCTTTTACATTTTCCCAAATCATGGCAATCTCTATCTTCTTGTGGTATTCCTCCACACTTTTGGTGCCCTAAGTAAGCTTTTACAGCCTTTGATACAAATCCCTATAATAGTGATTAAGGACAAACCTCCTCCTTATGATAGCTTTTATCTCCTTCTATGGATCAATAAGCCTTTCATAATTCCTTCT
Organism: Bruguiera parviflora; assembly: GCA_019804595.1. Classification (NCBI taxonomy): domain Eukaryota; kingdom Viridiplantae; phylum Streptophyta; class Magnoliopsida; order Malpighiales; family Rhizophoraceae; genus Bruguiera; species Bruguiera parviflora. The sequence continues at coordinate 4,484,052 of CM034058.1, forward strand.
CCTAGTCAAAACAACTTAATCCCACCGAATAATAGCACAATCAATAAATTCAAAAGTAATAAGATTTACCCTTTTCTCTCAAAAATAGTTATGGCAATCAAAAACCAATTCAACCTTCTTTTCCCATTCTAGGTATGCATCAGGATCATTCTTACCTTAGAATGGAGTAATTGTCATTTTAATGCTACACAAATTATTGTCATAGGTGCCTTGCCACCTAAAATCTCTCTAATCCCTTTTATTGTTGGTAGTTCTAACCATAGTAGTTCAATTGTCAAATTGATCATCTTTTACATCATCTTCATGGTCATAGGCTTGCTTAAATTGCCTTATTGCATTAGGAACCTCATAGTCCCTATACCTCCTTTGCAACTCTGATATTGTATTATCTTGCTCCTTCATCCTCTCCCTCATATCATTAAATATAATATTCATGCACTCAAGTTGCTGTTGCATAGCTTTGATCATGAAAGACACATCACTAACTCCCTCCTAAGCTACACCTTTGTCTATGGGAATCGTAGTATTACTTTTACATAAAATGATTAAGATACCTCATAGAACACTCCCTCATGTGTTTCACTAAAACAAAAAGGTGTCACACCCCCTCATGTTTACACATTTTATGGCTTTTTCTTGATATAGACTTGCACTCTTGCCTTTTACCACCCTTTCAGCTCTTAAAGGAACTAAACAAGCTAAATCAAAAGGATTAATTTTAAATACAAGAAAAGTATAAAATGACATTTACAGTTCCATTGGGACTTTACAAATGGAATGTTATGTCTTTTGGGTTAAATAATACACCCTCTGAGTTTCAAAAAATCATGAATGAGATATTTAATGCTTATACAACATTCATTATTATTTATATTGAGGACATGTTAGTATTCTCTAACACGATTGATCAACATTTTAAGCATTTAAACCTTTTCTTAAAGGTTATTAACAAGGCAAGTCTTACTATATCAGTAAGAAAGATGAAGTTATTTCAAACTAAGGTTAGGTTCCTTGGTCACTTCATCTAAAATGGTACAATTATTCCTACTAATCGAGTAATTGAATTTGCCTCTAAATTCCCTAAAGAAAATAGGAAAAAGCAACAATTGCAAAGGTTTTTAGGATGTTTGAATTATATTTTAGTCTTTTCTAATAAACTAGCTTATGATGCTAAGCCTTTATTTGAAAAGCTAAAGAAGAATCCTCTTGAATGGAAGGATAAGCATACAAAGGCAATTAAGAGAATAAAGTCAAAATCTAAAGAATTGCCTTGTTTAGCCCTCTCTCATCCTGATGCATCCAAAATAGTTAAAACTAATGCATTAGAAAAAGGTTATAAAGGATTCCTTAAACAAAGGATTAACTCAAAAGAATAGTTAGTTGGCTTCACTTCTAGTGTGTGGAGGGGAGTTAGAGTTAATTACTCTACTATTAAAAAAGAGATTTTAGCTATTGTGTTATGCATTCAAAGATTTAAGAGTGATTTAATAAATCAAAAGTTTCTTTTGAGAATTGATTGTATGGCTGCAAAAAACATCCTTACCAAAGATGTGAGAAATCTTGCCTCTAAGCAAAATTTTTGCAAGATGGCAAGGAATACTTTTTGTATTTGATTTTGAGATTGAATTTATTAAAGGAAATTCTAATGCATTAGTGGATTTCCTAAGTCACGAGTTCTTGAAAGGAATTGATCAGTGAGTAAAAGACCACTAATGCAAGGACCTCAATCCCCAGCAAAGTCGGTCAATTCACCAACTAAGGGAGTAGATACAAGAAAAGAAGTTAATAAACTTTGAGATAATGCTTGAAAGTGTGCTCTAGATAAATCTATCACATATCCTTTGATTCCAAAGCATATAGATTTTCTATGCACTATAGAAAATAATTATGCATAGCTTAAGCCAAACAAGGTTGCAAAATTTTATCTTAAAGATGATATGTTTCCGCAAAATAATGTGAAAGATTACTTGTAATATCAATAGATACTCCATAAAACAAGCTTAGTGGTTATTGAACCCATTGAAAGAGGATTAGGAAGCAGCTCTAGTTATGGCTTCAAAGATTGGGCTTATGCCAAATTTAAGGTTAAGAAAATTCTTTATCCAAAAGATTGGCAAGTTAATCTCTTCAGCTACTATGAATTAAAAGAATGGTGGATGGTTAAAACTTTCAATCACTTTGATTATATTGAAGCTTAGGAAAAGGCTTTATTATATGAAAATAGGCAAAGGAAATTTAGTTGGTTCATTAAGATACATCTTCTGAATGACACAGAAATTCCTATCTAGTTTAAAACCTAGTTTTTTAAATGGTATTTGCATCACCTAACTCTACCTTACAAGGTAAAGACAATTTATGAATAGTTTTATGAAGCTAATTAGGAGGTTAAAGACCCCTTCTTGATGTTCGCTGCATGGTATCATGTCCCATGGATTATTAAATGGGATTTTGCCATTATGGCCAAGCAAATTAATGTTTTAGATGTGGACATTATACATGTTCCATGGCTGGCTAGATGGATTACTATCCATTGGTGGTAAAAGTTTGATCTTTTCAATGGAGTCTACACTGCAAAAGGAGTTGTCTGCATCAATGGACCTAAGGTTCCACCCCCAAAGTTGACTCCAACGACTCCTAAAGAGATATTAAAGGCTTTAATGGAGTCTGTGCCAAAAGAGAGGTTATTGGAAATGATGGCCAACTTGCTCCACTCATCTAAAGACTCACAAATGAATCAAGTGGAAAGTAGCCAAAGACACCTTAATGATGAAGATATGATGCAAGATTCCTAAGACCTATATACATAAAGAGATAATTGTCAATGGAAGGAAAAAGATAGACTACTTTAATAAAGATAGGTCAAGACAGCTTTAATAAAGCCAAAGTAAGTGTTAGAAGGAATGTGAAGGAAGTAATCATTGAGCATTTACTTTTTAAAAAAAAAAAAAGATTCTTTCAAGGACAATAATGTGTCCAGTAAGTGTTGGTTATTACCTTTTTATATGTATAAATAAATAAGAGAAGAGTTGGCCTAGGTAGACTTTGAATTACTTATTCTCTCTCTCTCTTGTAAAATTCTCTTCAAAAGCTTGTAATGATGTTTAGTATTCAATGAAAGCTTTATTCCTTTAATTTTCTTATCTCTTCTTCTTTTGTGTTGTGCATATTTTATAGCAATGCTCTGTATGTTTGTTTGATTTTATTTGTTTATATACTATTGTGTTTGTATAATATATCTACATGCTACATGTGAATGGTTTCAGAGCCAAAACCAAGGGGGGAAGGTATCTACTATTTTAGGTTGTTATCCCATAAACTTGATCTTTTAGATAATCTTGAAAGTCTAAATTTGTCTATGACTCATTGTTGAAACCTTAAGTCATGTTGCCTTTATGCCCATTGTTATTGTGTTAGGTTCTTTCCTAGGTTTATAAAAAGGGAAGTTTCCTTTCAAAAATCGATTATGTTATAAAGACTATTAAGCAATCATTATCCTCAATTTAGGGTTATAATGATTTCTTTCTATTATCGCAAGAGCTTATTAGTTTACACCATCAAAAGTATAAATTTTTTCATGTTGATATGGTACAAGTAACATTAAAACCTACTACCAAATTGAGTTTAAATAACTCAGTAATTATGTGTTAAAGATAAAAGACCTAATCATTTTAATGATTCCTTATTAGAAGTAATTAAATCTACTATGAGTGATGAACCTATTGAGTTCTCCTATTTTTCAAAGTTTACTTTGTCATTATTAGATCCAAATTTAATGCATACTTTATGTTTGGATATTAAAACTAAAGGATTTGATATGATGCCTACTTCAAAGAAGTTGATCCTTATTTATAGGATATACTATAAGGTTTTGAATACTATAGTTCCTAAAATCAAGAAAATCCCAGCAATATATGCTAATAAAGGAACCACTACATTGTTTTTGATTAACAAGTCAAAATCTAATGTACTGATTCCAAGGTCTATAACATAGGATCAATTTAAATTGCATAAGAAATAGGTCTTAGAAAAGGTTGTTGAACGTATTAAATAGGTTGATAAACATGTTAAAGAAGTTATTGAATATCAAGATAGAAATGTCAAAATTCGATTTGCTCAATCTAGAATTGTGAGGTTAAACCTCAAAAAGAGTAAAGAAAAGGTTAAACTTAGATATTTTACCTCATCAAAGTCTATCATTGAGTTAGATGATATCTGAAGAACAAGAAAGTAGGTTAGCCAACCCTAGTATAAGGTTGACTTTCCTCCCTTAACTTTAACTTTTATGGTTAATAAACCACAAGGTACATTTAGTCAAGCCCATAAGCCCAAATCTCCTCCTTACCCAAATATAGGCTATTTAGATAAAGATATGAGTCTTTATGTTTTAGAAAGGTTGATGAAATCAAAGAAATCTAAAAGAGTTGTTTTACTCTCCCAAAAATGCTCCAAAACAAAATGGTTCTTCTTTACTTTTGATGAAAACTAAAGAAAAGTTTGGCATAAACACCATAGAATATATGTCAAAAAGATGGAATCGATCGAAGAACCAATTGATATATTCACCTATTTAGAAAAAGTTTATAAACTTAAGAAAAAACTGTTTCCAAATTTTTCTGCCCTAGAGAAGTGTATGGCTCTTGAAAAGGCATATCAAGAATATGTCACACAAAAGGGGAACAAGGTTAATGTCGTTCACCATCTTGCACTTAATCTAAGTGTTAAAATTGACAATAGAGAAGTGCTTGCCTCTCCTTATAAGGAAGTGCCTTCCACAAATGCTATTATAGAACAAAGGAACTATACCAATCTATACCCTAAAAAAAAAGACTATTATATGATGGGCGAAACCCTTGAAAAATTAGAAATAGTTAACGAGATAGTGAAAAGGTTAAGTAACCTTGGATTAAAAGAAAAAGATGTTTAGGTATTAGAAGAAATAATAGAGGAACCATTGGAAGAAGAATCTTGAGAACTTGAAGAGGTCATTGATGCACATCTTCTTATCAAAAGATGAATCCGAAGAATCAAATCTAAAGATAGATCTTCTTGAGGAAGAAACCACCTTTAAAGAAGAATCTAATGACAATTGTAATGGACAATGCAATTATTATCAAGCTCTATGTAAAAGTAATGGCTTATTAGTCATTAGAAGAAAAGAAAATATGATTCTAGATGTTATTGATAAAATTACAAATCCAAAAGAGAAAAAAGAGTAATTGGAAAAATATCTCCATTTGTCTCAAAATGAAAATAAAGTCAAAAATCTAATAGAAGACTACAGTTTAAAAATTGTTATTCAAAGAATTAAAAATAATTAACAATAAAATCAATTCTATTTATATAATCCTATTTTTTTACTAAAGTAACAACTCTAACCCTAGAAATAAGAAAAGCTTCTTAAATAAGCTAACAACAAGTTGGTTTGGTTGCATTTAGTTCAGTCTAGTTCACAAAGCCCTACATCCAACATCAAATTAGTTCACCAATTAGCTCATGACTAACATTGGTCTAAGAATCTAGAAGAAAACTAGTCTTGTAAATGGTTTTATGATTGGTCCACTCCTTGTCCTCTATTTTTTAGATTTTGCAATAGGTTCAACTCACTCATTCCATTACTTTGTTACTTCAACTCTTCATGATCACTTAACTTAGGCCAATTTCATATACTTATACAATTAATAAAGCCTTGGTTCACATTAAGATATATTATGTTGCCCTTCAAACTTGAATTAACTTCCTTGGCCCAAATGTCTTTAATAAATCCGTTAAATGCCTTTTTCTTCCTATTAGTTTTTGAATATGTCATTGGCCCTTCTTGAATGCTCAATGGATCCTTAAAAGCCCGCTCTACATTGACATCTCCATGAATCTCATCAATTTTTTATAAGATGAGACTATCACTTCATTTCTTACTAATGAAATTTCTTTATTCATTGCAAGAAGTTATTCACAAAAATAATGTGAAATAAAATTTTTGTCTATAGCAAACATTAGATTTGTTACACTTAGAACTTAAACACATCTTTGGTAGTTTAAATCTATCAAATATCATCAAACATAGCAATCATTGATCATGATCAACTTTGCTTTCTAAAAAGTGAAACTATCAGTTCATTTCTTGCTAGCAATGTTTCTCCTTTCATTATAAGGTGTTGTTTACACAAAATAATTACCAAAATAACTTTTATGTCTATTCCAAATAATACATTCTACATAACAAGCATATCAACCTTTGGTAGTCTAAATCCATTGAATTCCATCAAACATACAAATCATTGATCTTTATTTGATTTTCTTACAAGGTTTAACTAGTTCAATGCTTGAAAGATGAGATTTTCACTTCATTTCATACTAACTAGGCTTTTGCTTTTATTGTGATGAGATCCATTGATGTGGGAAACCTCAAAAAGACATGGCTTAAAGACCTAATGCATGCAAGAAATCAAAGAATATCTAGGAAAGCTAAATCAAATTTTAATAACACAAACCCTAGACCCAACATTCAAAAGAACATGAACCTAGGGTATTTAAGAAGAATATGGACACCACATTCTAGAAAACAAGGGAATTGGGAGTGATAAATTGAGTTGAATGCCACAAGAAGAGGTAATTCTTGATAAGTTCTTTAGTTCTAGAAAAAATTGAAGGAAAAAACCTTTATCTTTTATTTCTCTCAAAGTTGTTTAATGTTCTAAAGCTTACAAGGAGATGCTTATTTATAGGCTAAGATAGCAATCCTAAAGAAGTATAAATTCTTATTTCAGACAAATCCTTATTTAGGAAAAACTCTTGTCTAAGACAAATTCTTACATAAAAACTTCCACTTTTATAACAATCACTTATTTAGGATGAACACCTATTTAAGAGTGAATGTTATTACTTAATTTTGGCCCATTAAGTACTCCAATCATATTAATAAGGCCTTGACTCTCTTTTAAATTTGAATTCACACCATTTGTAGCTTGATTGGCCTGAATGTCCTCAATCATCCCATTTAGTGTTTCTTTCATCTTTTTGGCTCTAGCTTATGTTATTAGGCCTTCTAAAATGTGCAATAAACCTCTTGCATCCTTTGAAGCCTTCCACACATTATCTCTAGGCTTCTTATCATTCCCCCTCTCTTTAAAGGGATTTGTCCTCAAATCATCACCTACATTAGAATGGGAAAGATTAGAAACATTAAATGTCTCACTCACATTATACTTACTGAGAAGGTCCAACTTATAGGCATTATCATTAACTTGTCCTACAACTTGAAATGGAGCATCTCCTCTAGGCTGTAACTTTAAATGCCTTTAAGCTGGGAATTACTCCTTATGCCAATGCACCCAAACCAAATCATCACATTCAAACACCACTTTCTTTCACCCTTTGTTGACATGGGATGTATATTACTCAGTTCATTTGTCAATATATTGCTGCACCTTCTCGTGCAATTTTTTCACCATGTCAGCCTTACGTTCATCATCTAAGTTAGCATACTTATCAACAAGTATAAGCACCAAATCCAAAGGAGTCAATGAATTAAAACCATATACAATTTCAAATAGAGAGTAACTAGTAGTAGAATGAACACTCCTATTATATGCAAACATGGCATGCAATACACAATTTTCCCATGGATTCAAATTTATTCGAATAATAACACATAAAAGAGTAGAAAGAGTTCAATTAACCACCTTAGTTTGCCCATAAGTTTATGGATGACAAGTAGTTGAAAACAATAACTTAATACCTAACTTTCCCCACAAAGTCTTCCTAAAGTAGCTTAAGAACTTTGTATCTTAGTTTGAAACAATGCTTCACAGTAAGTCATGCAAACGTATTACTTCTTGAACAAATAAGTTAGCCATATTACTCACATCATCAGTTTTATGGCATAGGATAAAGTGTGCCTTCTTTAAAAGTCTATCAACAACGACAAATATAAAATCCCTACCCCTTTTTTATCAAGATAACCCTAATACAAGGTCCATAGATAAATCAAACACGGGATTGCTAGGTATGGGTAAAGGGGTATACAAGCTCGATGGTAAAACTCTAGATTTAGCTTGTTTGCATGTTATGCATTTCTCACATACCCTTTCAACATCTCGTTTCATGTGTGGCCAAGAGAAATGTTTAGTTATGACATCTAAGGTTTTCCTAACTCCAAAATAACCCATTAGACCACACCCATGAGTTTCTCTCACAACCAACTCCCTCAAAGAATTCAAAGCCACGTATAAACAATTTTCCCTAAATAAGAAACTCTCATGCCTATAAAACTTCTCAAAGGCTAACTTCTCACATGCTCTATAAGCATTAGCAAAGTCAAGATCTTCCACATATAAATCTTTAATATATTCAAATCCTAATAGTTTTGTAGTAAGTGTAGAGATGAAGGCACACCTACAAGATAATGCATCAGCTACCACATTTTCCTTACCTTGTTTACATTTAACGATAAAAGGAAAGGTCTTAATGAATTCAATCCACTTGGCATGTCTTTTGTTCAACTTTCCTTGTCCCTTTAAGTGCTTCAAGGATTCATGGTTGGTATGGATGACAAACTCCTTGAGCTAAAGGTAATGTTGCCAAGTCTCCAAAGTTTGTACCAATGCATTCATCTCTTTATCATAAATAGGATAATTATGGCTTGCTCCACTTAGCTTTTCACTAATGTAGGCAATTGGGCACCTTTTTTGCATTAAAACAACACTCAATGTTGAAAGTTTTTGCAAAATCAGGTAAAGCAAGTATGGGTGCAAAACTTAATTTTTCCTTGATGCAATTAAAAGCCTTGTTTTGATCACTACCCCACTTAAAACTCATGTTTTTTTTTATCACCTCAGCTAATGATGCAACAATGGTGCTAGAGTCTCGAATAAAGTGTTTATAAAACCTAGCTAGACCATGAAAGCTATGCATATCACTAATTGACTCAAGTGTGGGCCAATCACAACTTGCCTTAACTTTTTCCTTATCAACCTTAATACCTTTAGCATTCATAGCATAACCAAGAAATGTGATCTAATTAGTACAAAAGGAACATTTCTTGAAGTTAACATATAATTTCTCAAAACATAAAACAATTAAAATAGAATGTAAATAATCAATATGCTCTTTTATGCTTTTGCTATAGACCAAAATATCATCAAAATATACAACCACAAATTTACCAATGAATGGCCTCAAAACATGATTCATTAATTACATAAAAGTGCATGGTGCATTAGTGAGACCAAATGGCATAACAAGCTATTTATACAAATTATACTTAGTTTTGAAAGTTGTTTTCCACTCATCTTCCTCTTTTATCCTAATTTGGTGATATCCACTATTCAAATCAATTTTAGAAAAAACATATGAATCATGTAATTCATCCAACATGTCATCTAACCAAGGAATGGGGTGACAATACTTTACAGTGATTTTGTTGATCACTCGATAGTCAACACACATCCTTCAAGTCCTATACTTCTTGGGTACAAGTAAGATAGGAACTGCATAAAAACGCATGCTTTCCCTTATATATCCTTTCAAAATAAATTCCTCAGCCTGCCTTTGAAACTCCTTTGTCTCCTTTAGATTACTACTATATGCTGGCCAATTTAAGATCGATGCACTTAGGACAAAATCAATTTAATGCTCAATTCCTCTCTTAGGTGGCAATCTTAGGACATGGTTAAGGAATATATCTTCAAACTCCTACAAAAGAGAAATAACAACACTAGGTAAAGACAAGTCAAACTTGTTAGTGTTAAAATAAATCTTTTTGTACAAAATTATGATCATAACAACCCTTGCACATTTTGATAGTTATCATATCAAACAAATTAGCAAAGTGAAAAGGGTTGCAAACAGATAGATCAACACATTTGAATGATAATGCACTTAATAGACACACTAAACAAAAATAAATAAATCACAAGGTAGCAAATTGAAGAATTAGTTAATCCAACTCGATTTAGAGCTAGACTCTCATACCAAATGATGCAAAAAAAAAAAAAAAACCAAACAGACATGGCTAAGAACTGAAGGAGAAAATCTTACATTTTATTTTTCTCAAATTTGTTTGATCTTTCAAAACTTATGAGGAAGTGCCTATTTATAGGCTAAGATAGCAATCCTAAAGAGGCATAGATTCCTATTTCAGACAAATTCTTATTTAAGAAAAGCTCTTATCTTGGACAAATTCTCATATAGAAATTTTCACTTTTACAACAATCACTTATTTAGGATAAACTCCTATTTAAGAATGAATGCTATTACTTAGTCCTAACCCATTAAGTATTCCAATCATATTAATAAGGCCTTGCCTCCTTTTCAAGCTTGAATTCACAACATTTGTAGCTTGGTTGGCTTGAATGTCTTCAATTAGCCCATTTAATATTTCTTTCATCTTTTTGGCTCTAGCTTGTGTTATTGGGCCTTTGAGAATGTGCAATAGGCCTCTTGCATCCTTTAAAGACTTCCACACATCATCTATAAACTTCTTATCATCCACAGAGGAGCTGATACATGGAGCGCTTCTAAAGATCTATTAAGGATTCACAAAGGGCCAATGACATGTTCAAGGGCTAAAAAGACAAAAAAAAGCATTAAATGGGTTAATAAAGGATATTCAGGCTAACCAAGTTACAAATGGCATGTATTCAAGCTCAAAAGTAAGACCTACATATCTTTCTTTATACCTTAGGTTTATAATCCTTTAAACATTAGGTGCAGGGTTTGCAAGATTAAAATCTAATTTAGCTTTATTTGGTTCTTGCTTGATTACTCATGCATCATAAGTCCTTATGCCTTGTCTTTTGGTGTTCACATTATTTAGTATTAAAGCTTGGTTATAAATTGGGTTGCCTTATCCAAATTTGAGTATTTCTCTTATTCTTCTTCTTCTTATCATTATATACCTTTATGTTCTTCGAATCCACAAACCCTAGTTTTATCTTTTCTTATTGGCTACATTTTATACCGCTTTTCAAAACTAAAGGATTTGATATGATGCCTACTTCAAAAAATCTAATTCTTATTTATAGGATACATTATAAGGTTATGTACATCACTATCCTAAGAATTAAAGAGATTCCAACAAGATATGCTGCTAAAGGGACTATTACATTCTTTTTGACTAATAGGTCAAAATCTAATGTAATGATTTCTACAACAATAGTTTGGGATCAAGTTAAATTACCTAAAAAATGGGTATTAGAAAAGGTCATTAAACCTATTAAATAGGTTAATGGACATGTGTAAGAAGTAATTGAATTCCAAAATAAGGATGGCGAAATCCAATTTTCTCCATCTAGAAGTGTAAGGTTAAACCTTAAAAAGGGAAGAAAAAACATCAAACCTAGATTTTCTACCTCCTCAGTACCAATCACTAAGTTAGAAGGTATTAGAGGAACAAGAGAACAAGTTAGTCAACCTTAGTATATAGATGGCTTTCCTCCATCAACTTTTGCCTATATGGTTAATGAATCACTAGACACACCTAGTCAAGTTCCTAGGCTTGTAGATATATTCACTTATATGGAAAAGGTGTATAAATTTAAGAAAAAACCTTTCCCAAATGTTTCTACCCCTAAGGAATGTATGGTTCTTGAAAAAGCATATCAAGAATATGTTACAAAAAAAGGAAAAAGGGTTAATAGTATAAAAATCAAGAAGATATAGTTTCACCATATAAAGAGGTACCCTCTACTAAAACTATTATAGAGTAAGAAAATTATACTAGTCTTTATCTTCAATCTATAGGAAATCAACTTAATAGAGTCAAAGAAAAGATAAAAGTAGTTCATAAGGCTCTAAAACCTTTGGTTAAACTAGAAATGGAAAAAAGAGTTTTATTCAAAACCATGTCATCAGAGAAAATAAATTACAACATGTTAGGTAAAAATCCTAAAAAAAATAGAATTAGTCGATGAAACAATTAAATGGTTAAAAACCAAGAATTAAAAGAAAAGGAAACTTATGTATTAGGAAAAGGGGAAGAAATTACAAGAGAAGAAACAGAGGCCAAAGATTATGTGAAGAAAATTCAAGAAATGTTCTTATCAAAACAAAACCCAGGTCAGAAAGATCTATCATCTTTTGGTAGGAAGGAAAGTACAGAAATTAATAAGATGACTATTAATGAAAGTCCCTACAAAATTGAATTATCCTAAAACTACTTCAGTTGACCTCTTATTCAAGGAATAGTCTAAGTACAATTATGTACAATACAATGGTGGCAATATCATAGAATGAAATTTAGATAAAATGTTAGAAAATTAGATTCTCAATCTACTGTAATATATGATGATGTTGGCTATTGTTGCAAAAACTAAGGGAAATAATTCTAACCCCCAAATAGAAAGATTTATTGTAAATGGATTTACTAGACAACATAAAAGATTATGGAATTTTTATTTAACAAATGAAGTTAAAACTCAAATATTTAATGTTGTTAAAATAGAACAAGGTGTGCAAACATTTGATAATGTTAATATAGTAATTTATACAATTACTAATCATTTTATTGGTTTAGCTACCTTATTGATGAACAAGACATATAAATAACTCATTAATTTAATTTGTTTGGATCTATCCCAATTTAGCTAGTACAAAGATATCTTCTTCTCTAAAGTTTTTATTAGGAAAGATAGTCAAAGTATTTTTTGAAAAGAGAAGTTTTTGTTTGGTTTACCTACCTTGTTTTCTAAAAGAGTTAAAAATAGGTTAAAATCTTATCAAAGTAGAGTTATTGATTACTCCAATTACATATATGGAGAATTAGCTGCTAAAGTGATAGATAAAGGAGTTAAACTCTACAATGAAATAACTCAAGGCAAAAAAACCTTAGGAGATTTTTGTGAACAAATAGATTATCCACCAATGAAATATCCTAAAAAATTTAAGAAAAAGGGTTATAAACCCATATCTCAAAAGAAATCCTTTTATAGAAAAAGAAACAATTGTTTGTTATAAATGCAAAAATATAGGGCATTATTTTAATAGAAGTAAAATAAAACAAAAAATTCAAGAATTAACAGTAGATGAAATCCTTAAGAGGTCATTAATGCATATCTTCTTATCAGAAGACGAATCCAAGGAATCAAAATTAGAGGTAGACCTATTTAAAGAAAAGACAACCTTTAAAAAAGAATTTGATAATAGTTGTGATGGTCAATGCAACTATTATCAAGGTTTATGTAAAAGTAATGGCTTATTAGTCTTTACAAAAAAAGATAATATGATATTGGATCTTACTAATAAGATTACAGATCCAAAAGAAAAAAGAGAATAGATCAAAAATAGATAAAATTAGGATTAAAAAACTAGAGGAAGATTACAATTTAAAAACTATTATTCAAAGAGTTAGAAATAACCATTTCAATTCAAAAATTAGAAAAATAGTAATAGAACCTTCCATTAGAGAGCTTAAAACCAAAATTAATAAGCTAAAAACTAAGATAAAAGGATTAAAAGAAAGAGAATCAATATTGGATTATGTGACAAGAGAGGATAAAGATCCTTCTAATACTCCCAGTACTTCAGTAAAAGAAAAATTAAGCAACCTCTAATATGTCAACCTAATTGATAGGGTTATTAGCCATAAATGGCATACTTAAATTATTGTAGCAGTCAGTAAAGAATATATCTTTTCTATAGTAGCCTTAATGGATTCAATCGCTAATATGAACTGTATTAAAGAAAGGATAGTTCCTTCAAAATACTCTTTAAAAATGACAAAAGTGTTAAACACTACTAATAAAAGCAAGTTTGTTATCAAATATAAATTATCTCAAGTTACTATATGCAATGAAGGAATTTGCATTGAAATTCCATTTGTACTAGTTAAAGACTTGTCACGAGACGTTATTTTGGGAAATCCTTTCTTGCATATGTTGTATCCTTTTAAGGTGATTAATGATAAAGGAATTTTCTCAAAAATAGATGAAACCTTATTAGTTTTAAATTTATATCTACTCCTCAATATAAGGAGATAGATTTACTTCAAAAAACAATATGAAGAAAAGAGAGATTTATTTAACCTCTTCAAAATGAGGTAAAAAATAAACACCTATAAGAAAAATTTCACACTCCTATTATTCAAGTTAAGATATAGGAAATACAAAAGATGCTAGAAACATTAGTTTGTGTAGAGATTCCTAATGCCTTTTGGAATAGGAAAAAACATGTGGTAGAACTATCATATGAAGTGACTTTTAACGAAATTCAAATTCCTACATAGGGCCAAGGCATTTAAAGATCTATAAAAAAGAAAAAGATAGTCTCCAAAACAAAAAAAAGGTTATTAAAAAAGGTAATAACCCCTAAAGTTGCCCAGCATTTTATGTTAAAAGTGCTATAAAAGTGGAACAAGCGGTTCCAAGATTAGTTATTAATTACAAACCTTTAAATAAAACCCTAAAATGGACTAGGTATCATATACCTAATAAGAAAGATTTGCTTAATAGACTTTATGAAGTCTAAGTATTTTCAAAATTTGATATGAAATTTGACTGTTGGCAAATCCAAATTCATGAAAAAGATAAATATAAAATAGTGTTTATAGTACCATTTAGGCATTATGAACGCAATGTAATGTCTTTTGGGTTAAAAAATACACGTTCTCAATTTCAAAAGATTATAAATCAAATATTTAATACTTATACAACATTTACTATTATTTATATGATAATGTGTTAATATTCTTAAATAAAATAGAACAACATTTTAAGCATTTAAACATATTTTTAAAGGTTATTGAAAAAGTTGGATTAGCCATATCAGTTAAAAAAATGAACTTATTCCAAACCAAAGTCAAATTCCATGGTCACTTTATTGAAAATGGTACTATTATTCTTATTGACCGAGCAATCGAGTTTTGATACGAACTCCGTTTATATGTAAACAAAACCCAACAACAATGTTGGTATAGGATGGTTCTAACATAGGTTAAGAGATTTAGAGTTCTGACCTAACGATTATAAACAACCAAGAACTAGAACTATAAGATTTAGATGCCACTCCTAACAACAACAACGTTGAAGAAGATAAGTCTAGTGAACCAACACACGCAAGTATGAAAGTTTAGAATTAGTTCTCAAAGAACTAGAGAAAATAGCTTATACACTCATGAAAACGGGTCTACCTCTCCCAGCCACCCTTGTTGCCCTCTTTATATGCTAACTCCCAGAAACCCTAACTAATAAGCTGGGCTTAATAAGGAAATTCGTCCAACCCACTAAATAAGCTGGGCTTAATAAGGAATTTCATCCAACCCACTAAATAATAATAAAAACCTATGAAAATAACCCACTTAAAGGCCCAATCATGGGCTCTCAAATCCAACTTCCTTCCCAAGGCCATGGTTCGCAAATTCCTCCACAGATGACACATTCGCAAGCCTTGGTGAATACTCCATCCTCCTTAACCCGTACTTGGCAATTTCATGATGGAAACCATATTGAACCAACTTAAATTGACAAGGGAGTAGATACTTTGCAAAACCTTGGAGGACCAATGACAAAGGCAAGGTCAAAGAAAATAAAGGAAGCTCTCAACAACTTATTATGTGACATTTACTATCAGGAAGTTGCCAAGTACAAGTTAAGGAGGATGGAGTCTTCACTAGGGCTTGCGAATGTGTCATCTGTGGAGGAATTTGTGAACCATGGCCTTAGGAAGGAAGTTGGATTTGAGAGCCCATGATTGGGCCTTTAAGTGGGTTATTTTCATGGGTTTTTATTATTATTTAGTGGGTTAGACGAAATTCCTTATTAATCCCAGCTTATTTTGTGGGTTGGATGAAATTCCTTATTAAGCCCAGCGTATTTAGTGGGTTGGACGAATTTCCTTATTAAGCCTAGCTTATTAGTTAGGGTTTTTGGGAGTTAGCATATAAAAAGGGCAATGAGGGTGGCTAGGAGAGGCAGACCCATTTTCTATGTGAATTTCCTTTTTGCTTAGAAGTCATCTTCTCTTCCTTCTTTCCCCAGTTCGGCTTCCAAAAAGATGAACCTAAGTTCTGCTTATGACCAGAAGTGCTCCTTCCCTTAAGTTGCCTCTCAACTTTCATGGCAATGTGTACCATGTCTTTAAGCTCTACATAGTGTTGCAGCTCTACCACATCAACTATGCTCCTATTCAACCCTTGGAGGAACCTAGCCATGGTTGCCTCCCTATCCTCTATTACATTTGCCCTAACCATAGCAATTTCCATCTCCTTATGATACACTTCCACACTCTTGGAACCTTATGTAAGGCTCTACAACTTGTTATACAAATCCCTATAATAAGAGCTGGGAACAAATCTCCTTCTCATCATAATCTTCAACTCATTCCAAGTTTCTATAGTTCTTTCAAAATTCCTTCTCCTTGTGGTAACTTGTTGGTCCCACCATACTACAGCATAATCAGTGAACTCTACCATAGCTAACTTCACCTTCTTCTCCTCAGAGAAGTTGTGGCAATCATATATTAATTCTACCCTTCGTTCCCAATCCAAATAGACATCAGGGTCAGCTTTCCCTTGGAAAGAAGGTATTTTCATTTTAATACTACTAAGATTTTTGTCTACTCCTTCCTCCCCTCTATTTCTGTTATCCCAACCTCCATTGTACCTATCATAAACATTTTCATTGCCTCTTGCTCCTCTACCATTCCTATGACCACGTCCTCCTCTAAAACCACCTCTGAAGTTTCTACTAGCATTAGCACCGTCATCATAATAATCATCACCATCTTCACCAAGGTCATATTCAAATTGCTCCTTCATGACCCTCCCAGCTGGCCTCTTAGGAATAACACTTAATTCCCCTTCTATTTGATCCATCCTATCTCAAACATCCCAAAGCGCTTGGTCAATCCTATCAAACTTTTGTTCTAAGGGTTTCATAAGCAATTTGAAATCTGGAACAACTACTTCCTTCTCTCTATGTGGGAAACTGCCTTCTTCAGCATTAGACATCATACATGCAAAGATTATTAGTAAATAAAGAATATGCCTTACAAAACTCACTCCCTTGCGTGTTTGCTCTCCACTCAACTACAGTAGTCCTCAACTCTCATGTTTCACACAATAAATTGCAAAACTCTAAGATGGAAACCCTAACTAATAAGCTAGGCTTAATAAGGAAATTCATCTAACCCACTAAATAAGCTGGGCTTAATAAGGAATTTCGTCCAACCCACTAAATAATAATAAAAACCCAAGAAAATAACCCACTTAAAGGCCCAATCATGGGCTCTCAAATCCAACTTCCATCCCACGGCCATGGTTTGCAAATTCCTCCACAGATGACACATTCGTAAGCCCTGGGGAAGACTCCATCCTCCTCAACTCATACTTGGCAACTTCCTGATAGTAAATGTCGCACAACAAGTTGTTGAGAGCTTCCTTTATTTTCTTTGACCTTGCCCTTGTCATCGGTCCTCCAAGGTTTTGCAAAGTTTTTACTCCCTTGTCGATTTGAGTTGGTACAATATGGTTTCCATCAAGTTTGCCTCTAAATTTCCTAATGAAATTAGATAAAAATAACAATTACAAAGGTTTTTAAGATGTTTAAATTATATTTTAGAATTTTATAAGGAATTAGCTTATGAAGTATTTGAAAAATTAAAAAAAAATCCTCCTAAATGGACAAATGAGCATACAAAAGCAATTAAGAAAATAAAATTAAAAACCAAAGTACTACCATGTATAACTCTTCTTCATCTTAATGCTTTTAAAATAATTGAAACTAATATATTAGATAAAGGTTATGGAGGAATACTTAAGCAAGAGATTAATTCGAAAAAATAACTTATTCATTTCACCTCAAGAGTCTAGAAAGAAATCATAATTAATTACTCCATTTTTAAAAAAGAAATCTTAGTTATTGTAATATGTATTTAAAAATTTGAAAAAGATCTGTTAAATCAAAAATTCCTTTTAAGAATTGATTGTAAAGCAGCAAAGGTTGTCCTTACTAAAGATGTTAAAAACCTCACTTCCAAACAAATCTTTGCAAGATAACAAGGAATACTTTCTGTGTTTAACTTTGATATTGAGTTTATCAATGGAAATTCTAATTCTTTACTGGATTTCCTAACTTGTGAATTTTTGTAGGAAAGTACAAAAAAGCCTCGAATACAATCCCCAGCAAAATTAATTAAGTCACTAATTAAAGGTACAGTTTCACAAGAAAAAGATGTTGATAAACTTCATGATGATGTGTATGAGTGAGCTTTGGATAAATCCATCACATATCCTTTAATTCCTAAACATATTGACTTTTTATATGCTATTGAAAATAATTATGCTCAACTTAGACCTAATGAGTCACATGGTTTTATCTTAAAGATGATATGTATCCTTAAACTAATGTAAAAGATTACTTGTATTATCAGCAAATACTTCATGAAATAGGCTCAATGGCTATTGAATCCACAAAAAGAGGATTTGGAAGTAGATCTATTTATGCCTCTGGAGATTAGGCCTATGCCAAATTTAAGGTAAAGAAAATTCTTTATCTAGAAGACTAGCAAGAAGATCTCTTTGGTTACCATGAATTAAAAAAATGGTGGAAGGTTAAAACCTCTAATTACTTCAATTATATCGAAGCAAGTAAAAAAGCCCTAGTATATGAAAACAAGCAAAGAAAATTTAGTTAGTTCATTTAAATACATCTTTCAAGTGACCCAAAAAGATTTCTGAATTGGTTTAAAACTTAGTTTTTTAAGTGGGGTTTACATCATTTGACTCTACCCCATAAAGTAAGAACTATTTATGAACAATTTTGTGTAGCAAACAAAGAGGTTAAACACCCCTTATTAATATTTACAGCCTAGTATCACATTCCATGGATTATTAGGGATTATACCATTATGGTTAAACAAGCTAATATCTTAGATGTGGACATTAAAAATGTTCCATAGTTAGCAAGATGAATTAATATCCAATGGTGGGAAAAATCTAACCTTTTTGACAATGGAGTCTACATAAGGAAAAGGAATTGTTTATATAAATGGACCTTAAGGCTCTATCACCAAAGTCAACTCCCACTAGTCCTGAGGAGATATTAAAGACTGTAATGGAGTCTATATCAAAAGAGAAGTTATTAGAAATGATGGCTAATTTGCTTCAACTAGATGAAGATACACAAGCCGACCAAGTTGAAAATAATCAAAAGCACAACAATGATGATGTTAAGCAAGATTCCCATGACCTATATGAGTTGTGAAGAGAAGAAGGGCAAAATCACTTTTGGTGGACAAGATGAAATGGGCTAGCTTTAATGAAGCTACTTTAGCACAAATGGAGGATAGTGAAAAATAATGGAGCATTCCACTTAAAAAAGTTGATTCCTCCCATGATAGTTATCACCTTTTTCCATGTATAAATAAACCTCCCATAAGCTAAGGGAGGTGGAGTCCAATTTGCTCCTCTCTTCCTCTTTTGTAATATCTCTCCTCCTTTTGCCTCCCTTTGTAACAAAATTTGTAATGAAGTTTGGTGTTCTAAGATAGGTTAATAGGTTAATATAGAAGTGAAAAAAGTAATTGAGTTCTAAGATAGGAATGTCAAAATCTGATTTGCTCCATCTAGAAGTGTGAGATTAAACCTCTAAAAGGGAAAAGAAAAGGTTAAACCTTGATTATCTACCTCCTTAGTACCAATCACTAAGTTGGAAGACATCAATAAAACTAAAGAGCAGGTTAGTCAACCTTAATATAAAGTTGACTTTCCCCCCTCACAATTCTACTTTTATGGTTAATGAACAACTAGAAACATCAAGTCAAGCTTTTAGGCCTAGATCTCCTATTCTCTCTAATATGGGATATCAGGATGAAGATAAGAATCTTTATTGAAACTATTAATGAGATAGATGAAAAAGTGAGTTATTTTACTCTCCTAAAAATACTATAAAAAGAAAATTGGTTTTTTTTATAAGATCTAATGAAAAAGAACGAGAAGTATGGTATAAATGTCATAAGATATATATACTAATAGTATGAGAACTATAGATATATTTACCCATTTGGAAAAGGTATACAAACTCAAGAAAAGCCTTTTTCCAAATTTCTTTGCCCCAAAGGAATATATGGTTCTTAAAAAAGCATATTAAGAATATGTTACAAATGAAAATCCTTCAAGAAATGGCAAAATGTTATTGTTTAAGTTATTAAAACTCAAATAAAGGTAGCACAAATTGCTTAACCTCAACACTTCTTCATCATCACTAGGAGAGAAGAATGATATATATATTTACTTTTGGGTACAACCAACAGTGGAAAGTATTAACAGGAGAGGTTGTAATGGATTCAAATAAGAACTTGGATTTATACTTCCTGCACCCACAAATCTAGTGATCTCATTTTTGCTCAAATCTAGCACCTCTAATTGGCTTAGAGCATGTAATTCTAGGAATAAGGAATTAAAATTAAGGAATTAAAACCAAACTTAAGATGATATATCTCTTAATTTCTCAAAAATTAAGAGAAGTAAAAAAGTCATATCTACCTTTCACATTTATTGATCCTTGTAACTTGTTGTTTCTCAGATTTAATTACTTAAGAGATGAAAATCTTTTAAGGAATGAGAAAAGATAGATCAATAGAGCAAAAATTGCTTAACCTCAACACTTCTTCATTATCACTAGGAGAGAAGATTGATATATATATATATATGGGAGCTTAAAATGGTATCAGAGTTTGCAAAGGTAATCAAAGAATCTATGTCTTTCTAAACTTCTTTATTTCTAGGGTAACCAGTAAGAGTTGGTTGTGTCATCCCACATAGCCTAATCAATATCATTTGGATACTGTGGTAATACCGGAAAAAGGACCGACACAAGCTTTATAGTATTTGCAGTGGAGGTAAGTCCAAGAAGATAGGAACCCGATAGGTATGATCTAGTATACCACACGTCTAAAAGGTTTGAACAGTTTATAAGGGATTGGTACAATCATTCTCGAACAGCCAACCTAGAATACCTTGACCTAGCTGAAACACCAAAACCAAAACTCTCTCAAATCGCCCATAACCAAGCAGTAATTTACGATAGACTTAGCCTATTCTCTAGAATTGCCGTTAAAGACTTCTACAAGGTACAAGAAAAGTTGCAGGAACAGCACTGTCAAATGCAGGAGGCACTTCTTAACGTAAAACACAACCTTGCACACCTAGAAGTAGAGGTAGTTGACCAAAAGCCACTTACAAAGAGGGAGGTTCATGAACTGGTTATTGAAATAGCCAAGCAACCAAAGCTCGTGGAGCCGGAGGCACTACGCCTTATAGAGGAGCTCAAAACCCAGATTTGGTAGCTGAAGGAACTGGTGCAAAAGGTGAGGTCCTATTTCACCTCATAAGCTACGGACAGACGGTTGAGTCAACCATCTATAAAAAATACCTTACGAGCAATAGATGCTATCAAACCACTGGCAGCAGGTTTCATCTACCCCACAGAAGTTGGCAGAAGTGTAACCAACACACTTACAGCCATCATAAAGCAAAACAACTCCATCATACAACTATTAGTCAAAAACAGCGAGCAGCTAACAGAGTGTAGCTAAAAAACATCTAAGATCCTCTCAATACTTAGGCAAACAAACTGCGGCAAAAAGGTAGCAACAGACCTCGGCGATTCCATCTCAAATTTGCAAAAGCAATTGGAGGACCTATCGCTTGGGGAGCAGAGGCTCAAGCCCAAAGCCGAAGTACCTTTCTACGTCTACAAGGACCCGCTCAAAATCCTTGAAGAAGAAAAGAGGGAGGCCTAGCAAAAATGAGCCGCACCAAAACCATAACAGAAAGGGCCCCAATCCATGAGGGCTCAAATGTAGAATCCAGAACCCCCACTCAGGAGGACCAAATCTGTAGCTACAAAAGAAGTAGTAGGTTTTGATACGAGGCCCAAAGAAGGAAGCGAAGAGGCTTTAGGAGAAGCCTCGAAAGTTAAAGCAATCCAGACCAAGAGTTACAATTGTCGCAACAAAGGCGAGCTAACTTGATCCCAGTAGAAACACTATACAATACGAGGTGGACAAAACCTCGGCACCAAGTATACCAACACAACTCGTAGGAACGCATGTTATGCACAGCAAAAGGGCAGCAAGTGGAGATGCCCTTTATTAACCAGCAAAGTTACACCAGGCTATTGTAGGAAGGCATGCATCATACTCACATGGGTCTCATAATGATCCGTATTCACGGGTTGCATCAACAAGATGTCGATAAAAATGCACTTATTGTCATCAGAGACACACGATGGCAAGATGATAGGGGAATCATTAGATCCATGGAAGTAGACCTGACAACTGGCATGCAATTGGTCTATATATCCCCAGACATCATGATGAGTGTGGAGGACTTTCACCGGCATATCCAACTAGTTATTTAGACCCAGGGATATGAAGGATGGAGAGGTGTAAAGAGCAACCTACTTATCACCAGAAACTTAATTGGGAGACTCATAAACTCAAGCTACGCAAGCTTCAGGTACAATGTGTAGAATGTAGCGGAATACTTGGCTAGCAGCGGAATCGCAGCAGTACTAGGACAATGGTACACTACCATGGTTTTTCAAGGAAAAAGGCAGATCATATGACCACTGCAAATGCAAATGGCTACTTAGCCATGAAAAATGTAGTCCAGAACTCGCTCGGATGGATCTATATCCATGAGATTTGAAGGATATACTCAGGCACCACTCAAAAGGGGATATGCAATGGACAAAAATGATCTAGAGCAACCAAATTAAGACGAGGAGCAATTTGTGATGGTACTCATGTACAACGAAGAAGCAAACTAGGACATCCTTAAAGAACCCAATGGGAAATTTGACTATTATGTCAAATATTCCTCTCCAAAATGGGCACAGCATAGGGATAAACCGATAATCCCAACTGGTTGGGGCTTAAAATTTAAAGAATCTGACAATGATAATCAGAAGCCTCACCTAGAGGAAGGCATTATCACCGTAAGATGGACAAACAGTAAGACAAAAGTTAGATTCCATGAGGACTTGGAAGAAGAAGATGATGATGACCCATTCGCCACACTTCTGGCATTAGTAGCCCAGCCCAAACTAGTCCCAACAAAGCAGCCCGAAAAAGATGAGAAATAATCCCGGCCTATCTAGGATGATGAGCCTAGCAATGATGAATGGACTAATCCATTCACTACGGAAGGTGGTGGGAAGGACAGTCTGACACATTTTTCGGACTCAGAGGCATCGGAATTGGCGTTGGTCAACGAGTTGGCGGAGTTGGACTACCCGCAGCTTAAGAAAATGGAAAGCAAAGTTACCATGGCCCATAAAGAAGAAAAAGCCTTTTCCTCATCATCAGCCATTTTGGCCTACAGGGCACCACAAGAGCCCATCATGGGCCCAGTAAACTATCCACCAGTAAGCGCAAATGGACAGCTCAGGCCCATTCTGTTAGGCCCAGACTATGGAACAGGAGTTGGCAAAGAGCCTATGTACTTTAGGGCTCACATAGGCAGATTCAGAGGCGGACTCAACAACGAACAATAGACGTTACCTACCGCTCAGCAAACCTAAAGAGCTATGCTGGTCCTACCAGAGGATATTGGGCTTTATAATGACATCATATCTCAGTGGGAGTCCATTACGATCAATCTGCTGAACGAAAGGACCTTCGAGAACAGCAGAGCAAAGGTTAATTAAATCGAAAACCTTCTCAGTGAAGTGGAAAAGAAGGTGTGGATCCAGTGGAGGATGATGTATGCACAGGAGTATGAGCACATGGTTGGTATTGTGGATGACCCATAGAACATTATCTCTCAGATTATGAGGACCTTACTACTAGAAGATGCATACCAAAGATCCACGAAAGAACAAGACAGAGCCTATATGGATCTGGAAAGGCTCAATTACGAAAGCATGAAGGACCTGCTATCATACATGAACGATTACAAGATATTGGCAGCAAAATCAGGGAGGATGTACGTGACTGATGAACTTTCCTCAAAGGTCTAAAAGATGCCACCATTGATTGGAAAGGAGTTAGAATCAGCATTTTTCGCCAAGTATCCAAGCAACGCCATCGGAGTTATGCCACAAATACACTTTTCGTATCACTACTTGGCGAAATTATGTAAGAAGGTAGCGCTGCAGAGAGGAATTAAAGACCTCTCATTCTACAGCAAAATCTCTATCCCAGGTTACTATGGTGGACATAAAAGGAAGTATGGCATCAGGAAAGTAAAATCCTATAAGGGAGAATCACACGACTTACATGTGTAGCACTTGTGCTACATTTATGGAGATGAATGCCATTTTGTCAAGGAGTGCAAAAGAAAGAATGGCAACAAAGCATAAGCAACGATCATGGAGAGCCTAGACCTACTAGATGACTAGGATGTAGTCTCAGTTGACATTGATGATCCTGATAGCGACGCTATCTGCAACATCTCAAAAGGAGAAGCAGGAGCAACAATGCATAGCATGAAGGCAGTAATGGAGGAATTACCATGGAACAAGCAGGCATTCATGCTAAGAGTGGAAAATTGTGGCTGGAGATACAGAGTTAGGGTGGATGACGCACAACTCAATTGTCAGCACAAATGGGGAAAAAACAAGGAGTTATAGGACACAAGGTATCTAAAATACACCATATGTAAAATGCAAACTAACCCTTGTATGAGGATACACTATCCTAGGTGCAAAATGACATCGTGTCCCATGTGCACAAAGTTTTATCTGAAAGTGGACATCAAGCCAGAACCACCGGCACCAACCTAATGTCGAAACAAGGAGTCATTCATCAAGGAACTATTACAATACATTAGCTATCTACATGCAGAAAATCACCAGCTTCAGAAGGAACTAGAAAGGAAGCTAGAAGAAGATTTCAAAGAACTAAAGATCCCAGAGCAAGCTAAATGTAGCAAGCAAGTAGAGGAGGATGTAAGAATCCTCACAGAGATGGAAATAGTCAAAACAGCCAGTAACCTGTAGCAACCCAATGAGTCAAAAAGGGTGCTTAATAAGTTATTTAATATAATTGTTGGCTTTGACATCCCAGGGATAAAGAAGTTCGAAGCAAGAGTGATACTAGACATAGGCGCAACCACGTGCTGCATCAATAAGACATCAGTACCACCAGAGGCATTGGAGGAAAACTCCTACACGGTATTCTTCAATGGGATCAACTTGTGCCAGCTAGCTAATCAGAAAATAAAGAGAGGAACAATGATCATTGGAGAAAACAAGTTCAGAATCCCCCTTGTTTACAGCTTCAATATGGACATGCGTGATGGCATCTAGATGTTAATCGGGTGTAACTTCATACGGGTAATGTACAAACGAATACATATGGAAGGCAATACGGTCACCTTCTACAAGAACATCACATCTATTGACACTAGACCAGATATGGAGATCGCATCAAAAGCACTCCCGAAGCTTAATATGAAAGAAGAAGAGTACATGGAGATCAAGGAACTAGTCTATTTCAACCTTAGAAAGCCCAACCAAAGGTTCAAAGAAAGGTTCGGCCTAACACTAGAGAGGCTTCACCAAGTAGGCTTCATTGGAGACAACCCATTGCAACACTGGGCCAGAAACAAAGTAACATGCCACCTAAAAATCATCAACCTGGATATCACCATCTAAGATAAGCCTTTAAAGCATGTCATACACGCAACGGAGGAGGCATTTAGACATCACATGCAAGCCCTACTCAAACTCGAAGTAATCTAGCCTAGTACTAGCAGACATAGGACTATGGATATGATAGTCCAGTCAGATGTGGCCATTGACAAAAAAACAGGGAAGGAGGTCAAAGGCAAAAAGCGTATGGTATTCAACTATCGTACTCTCAATGACAACATTCACAATAATTAGTATAGTCTACCAAGTATCAATACGATCCTCAAGAAAGTCGGCAACAATGAGATCTACTCAAAATTCAACCTTAATAGCAAATTTCATCAAGTCACAATGGATCGAGCATCAGTACCATGGACGACATTCTTGGTACTAGGATGCCTCCACGAATGGCTAGTTATGCCATTTGGATTGAAGAACGCACCAGTCATATTCCAATGAAAGATGGACAACTGCTTCAAGGGAATGGAAAAGTTCGTAGCAGTCTACATCAACGACATACTGGTGTTCTCCGATAATATAGAGGAACACGTAAAACATCTGGAGACACATAAAACACCTAGAATACCTTGACCTAGCTGAAACACCAAAACCAAAACTCTCTCAAATCGCCCATAACCAAGCAGTAATTTACGATAGACCTAACCTATTCTCTAGAGTTGCCATTAAAGACTTCTACAAGGTACAAAAAAAGTTGTAGGAACAGCACCGTCAAACGCAGGAAGCACTTCTTGACGTAAAACGCAACCTTGCACACCTAGAAGCAAAGGTAACTGACCAGAAACCACTTACAAAGAAGGAGGTTCATGAACTAGTTATTGAAATAGCCAGGCAACCAAAGCTCGTGGAGCAGGAGGCACTGCGACTTATGGAGGAGCTCAGAACCCAGATCTTACAGGTGAAGGAACTGGTACAAGAGGTGAGGTCCCATTTCACCTCATGAGCTACTGATAGACAACTGAATCAATCATCTATAAAGAAACCTTACGAGCAATAGACGCTATCAAACCACTGGCGGCAGGTTTCATCTACCCCACAGAAGTTGGCAGAAGTGTTACCAACGCACTTACAACCATCATAAAGCAAAACAAATCCATCATACAGCTGTTAGTCAAAAATAGTGAGCAGCTAACAGAGTGCAATGAAAAAACGTCAAAGATCCTCTTAATAGTCAAGCAGACAAACCACGGCAAAGAGGTAGCATAACCTCAACGATTCCATCTCAAATTTGCAAAAGTAGTTGGAGGGCCTGTTGCTTGGGGAGCAGACGCCCAAGCCCAAAGCCAAAGGCCCTTTTTACATCTACAACGACCCACTCAAAATCCTTGAAGAAGAAAAGAGGAAGGCCCAACAGAAATGAGTTGCACCAGAACCATAGTAGAAAGGGCCTCAATCCATAAGGGCTTAAGTGGAGAATCCATAACCCCCACTCAGAAGGACCAAATCCGCAGCTATAAAAGAAGTAGATTTCAATACGAGGCCCAAAGAAGGATGCGAAGAGGCTTTAGGAGAAGCCTTGAAAGTCAAATCAATCCAAACTAAGAGTTATGGTTGTCATAACAAAGGCGAGCTAACTTAGTCCCAGCAAAAACACTATACAATACAAGGTGGGCAAAACCTCGACACCGAGTATACCAACACTACTCTAAGGAACGCGTGTTATGCACAGTAGAAGGGCAGCAAGTGGAGATGCCCTTTATTAACCAACAAAGTTACACCAAGCTACTATAGGAAGGTATACAGCATATTCACATGGGTCTCATAATGGTCCGTGTTCATGGGTTACACTGACGAGATGTTGGTATAAACACACTTATTATCATCAAAGACACATGATGGTAGGATGACAGTGGAATCATCGGATCCATGGAAGTAGACCTAACGACTAGCATGCAATTGGTCTATATAGCCCCAAACATCATGATGAGTATGGAGGACTTTCACTGAGACATCCAACTAGTTATTCAGACCCGAGGATATGAAGGATGGCAAGGTGCAAAGAGCAACTTACTTATCACCAGAGCCTTAATTGGGAGACTCACAAACTCAAGTCAAAGAAAGGACTCAAATCGTGGCTAGGAATACTAAACTACGTTCGGGCATACATACCCCATCTCGGTATAATACTTGGACCCTTGTATTCCAAAACAAGATCACACAGGGACAAAAGGATGAACCCTCCGACTGGGACATTGTGCGTAGCATCAAAAAGTAGGTACAAGAGTTTCCAAAACCTGGAAATACCATCTCTGGATTGCTACGTATATATTGGTCATGTAATATTTTAAACGAGTTTGCGAGACCATATTAAATAAACCTTTTCAATTAAATGAAACACTTGGTTTTTGTTTTTAAGCAATACAGGTTATGGTAACTTGCAAGTGCAACACTTAGTTCTTATGATAAATATTTTATAAAAAAAAACTACTTTTATTATAATTATTATATATACTTTAAATTCTCTTTAAAGTCTAAAAAAAATTTGTACTGTATAACTCAAAATGTACATAAATTTTTTATATTTATATATAGGTCGGCCTTGATGATCAGATTTTGTAAAGTCAACTTATTTTGTGAACTAAAAACAACTACTTGCTTTTCTAAATAAAAAAATTAAGTTTTAAAAATTTTGTAATTTGTAGAAATATAATTTAAAAAAATAACATTATTATTAAAAAAGTACTATGTAATGTGAATTTTTTTTATATAATATAAGAAAGATAAATATAATATAATATATTTAAGATTTAAAAATATTCAATGTAAATAAGTATAAAATTTTAAAAAATTATAATCTACTTAATTTAATGAAAAAGTATTCTAATTACTTTACATTTCAAGAAATTTAAAAAAATAGCAAAAATAAGAAATTTTAAATTTAATATTAATATGAAGAGATATTATTAAATAAAATTTACTAGCAAATATTATATGTTAAAAGAAATGTTGCTATAGATGCTTCAACCTCAAAAAAATATTGATCTAAGAAACTTGGGTTGGGAGTCTAGTTATGACAATGAACTGAGATAGGAATGAATTGAAATAAATAAAAAAAAAACTTGGATTTATAACTCTTGCAGCCACAAATGTGATCTCATTTTCCCTTAGATCCAACTCCTCCAATTAGCTTAAAGTTTTTAATTCTGAGAACAAAGAATTAAAACTAAAGAGTCATAACCAAACTTAACATTTAGTGTCTCAAACTAAATTATATATGTATGATATAACTCTTCAATTTTCAAAAATTAAGAAGAGTAGAAAAATTACATTTAATTTTTTACGTGTATTGATCCTTTTAGTTGGTTAGGTGTAGGTTTTAAGCACTTAAAAGATGAAAGCCCACAAAATACTACTGTCCAAGTTATTAAAACTCAGATCAAGGGAGTGCAGATTGCTTAACCTCAATATTTTTTCGTCATCACCTAAAAGGAAGATTGATATATATTTGTTTTTTGATACAACCAATAATGGAAAGTACTAACGAGAGAGATGATAAATTAATATAATGATAAGTATAATAGTTTTTAAAATTATAAATATAATAAAATATAGGGTTGAAAAACTCTTTAATAATTTTGGTAACTCTTAAATATTTAGAATTTTATCTCTTTTGATTCTTTGCATTCTTTTCTAGCATTTTTCGTGCTTTTTGCATGATTCATGTCAATTTTTTTTTTTTTTTAAGACTCTATCATCTCTTTTCCCCACCAATTTCAGGTAAAATGTGAGGCAGTTCAAATTTTACCGTCCTTCAGTGTGGTTGTTGCTTTTGTACGTCTCATCACAATCTTTTTGGGATCAGTGCTTCGTTTCTTCATTTGTTGACGGTGAGGACTCTTGATGGGAAGGATTGTGGGATGGTAAGGATTGGATTCTTGTTTTGGTCAAAAACCCGAAAGAAAAAAAAAAATCTTGATTTTTATAGCCCAACGGGCAAAGGGTATTCTTGACTTTGAACAAACCTGGTATGTTTCTTAGCATTTTGCGCAACCTCCGTTGATTGGAACAAACTCGGGAGGAAGTATTAGAAATTGAGGTCGGTGGAGCGCAAGGCCGGGCTTGGCCTCACATTATTGAAGATGCTCACCGGTGTGGCCGACCCATACTTTGCTTGCTTTCTTTTTTTTTTGTTGATCTTTTTTTTTATGGGCTCACCTGCGCCCACAAGAAGCAATGGGCAAATTTGGTGGCTTCTCTGCTTTGGGTTTTTCCAAACGCGGCCTTTCTCTGCAATCGAGTGGTCCTCTGTGCTCCGCCCTGCACCTCATCGCCGGCGAACAAGAGTGGAGATCCATCCTGCTCTCCAGAGTCGAGTCCCTCCTCTCATACGGGTTGTGATCTCAGTTCCCCTTTCCCTTTGCTTTTCTTTTCCAAGGATCCGAACGCCCACCACGGTTGTTTATATTTTATATTTTTGTTTTTCTTTTTTTTTAATTTCTAGCGCAATAGTCCAGCGGCTTCTGGGTTCAGCCCCAATCAAGATTTAGAGATGGTGAGCTCTTCCAAATAATCTTCTGTTCTATTTCTCCTTCCTCGTTTTCTTATTCTTTATCATCAAACAAGATAAAATGCCTAGGTTCTTTGAGTGTTGAAATGTTATATACTAATTCTTAATTCTTTATTCTCTTGAAATGGAAGTCCGGCTTTATGACAAAAATATGATTCTTAATTTTGGTTATGGTTAAGACATATTGTGCCCTTAATTCTTTATTTTCTTGTTTGTTTATACATTCCCAGTGGTCATCGGGAGTTATCTGAGTGGCCTCCCGCTCTCTTTCTTTTCTTTTAATATTAAACAAGGTAAAACAGAGCTTATAAAATACTTCTTTAAATTCTTCAAATTGAAAAGGTGAGTGTTTTTCGGGTTCGAAACAATCTTTAGTGTTCAGTTCTTTGTTTGCTTGAAAATAAAGAGAGAGTTAAGACGCTGTGTTGAATAGTTTCTTTAGTTCAACAAATGAAGGCAAGGTCTTTTCAGATTTGTTTCGTCGTTTCCGGTCCATCTATGTTGTACAAAAGTTTAGCAAGGGGACAACGAAATTACATAATGGGCGAGTCTTGATAGTTTCTCTCGTTGAATGCCAATAATGCCGTGCAGAGATGACAAGGATGCTTTCGTTGAATTCACTCCGTCTAAATAGAGAAACTCCAAATGGGCAAGTCATGATAATTTCTCGAAAAACCTGCATTTGTGAGAAGTATAATATACAAAAGTATATTATCTTATTTATAAATTTCCTTTTGACACGTCTCGACTTAGAGGAGAACAAAATACTTGGTTGTATCGACGGTGAAGGTTATCTTTGTACAACTCTTGCCCTCTTTATTTGATAATCACTATAAGAAATAAAAGAAGCAACAGCTCAACAAAGAATACCTTCACTTTCAATACAACCAAGTTTTTTGATCTCCGTGTCAGATCTTTGAAAGGAAGAAACAAAGAAGCATTTAGGTACTACCCTCCAGAACCCGGATCTGCTGCAGACGAAAGACGAAGTTCGGTGACTCGCTTCGTTGCTGCGTCGCACGCGACTCTGCCCAAGTACAACAATTAGCATCTATCGCCCCGCCAGACACGGCGTAGTCATCTGGATAATAGAAGAAAGGCTTGATTTGCAAAAGAGCAGTTCGCTCCTGTTCCCAACAACCACGAGACAGACTCCCCACTCCTCCAACAACAAAAGGAAAAGCAAAATCAATATCACTACCATCCATGACCTCGTAATAACCACTAATGCCGTTTATATGTTGCGAGTAGTCTTCTTACTTATTTTTTAAATTTTTAATATTTTACCTTGAGTTTATTTATTATTTTTATTATTATTATTTTAGTTATTTTATAAAATAAAAAAAATTTAAAATTAAATATAATTATTTTAATTATATAAAATTTTTTATACATTTTTATAAATTTAAAAAATAAATAATTAAAATTTATTATATTATTTAATTTTATTTATAATTAATTATATTATCTAATTTTTTTCTTTGGTTTCAATTTTTTTATGAAAAATTTAAATTTAAACTGTAAATTTTAATTTTATAAATTTTTTTAAAATAATATAAATTATTATTTTATGAGATATTTTTTAAAAAATTTTAATACAATATTTATAAATAATTTTAATTTTATAAGTTAAAAATTATTAATTAATTTAATTTTATTAATAATTTATTATTTATCATAATTAAATATTCAATTTTTTTATTTTTATTTTATTTATATATTTTTTCATAAATATTAATTCTAAAAAAATCGTTAATATTTAATTTCTATCGACTTATTAAGGTCAAGTCGCCTAAATTTAAAAAAGTCGTTAACATTTAATTTTATCACGACTTGGTAGATAAAGCCGCGTAAATTTGGGTCCAGACAACTTCAGATATCTATAAAAAATTATAAAAATAGACATCAATTAGAAAATAGTCTCAATCCAAAAATTAAGTATTTTCTCTTTCCTCTTCGTTTTCTTCGGGTTTGGAAAATTAGTTTGAACGGCAGCTGGCAGGTAATATTAATATTATTGCTTTTACCTTGACCTTGACTCGCTAGGTCTGCCTAAATTTGGGCAATCATCCGGAGGAAAATATTAAAAACCACATTAGTTCGAATCTTTCTTTGGTGAATTGGCCCATTAGTTAGTCACGGTGCTGCAGGGAAATACTCGCTGATAAGTCTGCACAAGAAATAACGGAGTGCAAGGAAACAATTGATTTTTGGTGGCCCAGATTTTTTCACTTTTCTCATTGCAGCATCTGTTTTTTTTTTTTTAACAATACAGAGGAATAATAAAAGTCGGTTGGAGACTGGGCCTGGGGTATTATTTTATTAAAAAATATATATATATCCAAGAAAATTAAAGTCGGTGGACAAAAGGGCCAGGCCAGGCCGGGCCCGACGTTGTAAAAGGAAGTCCATCCCACTTGACTGGACCAATTTCAAAAGAATCTCCACCTGCTAGACTTCTTGTTTTATATATATATATATATATATATATATAACTTTTATGCTTTTTCTTCTTCCTTCTCTTTCTTCTTCCTTCTCTGATTTCAAATAAAATAAAAACAAAATTTTTTAAAATTTTATATAATAATATTTTAAACTTTTTTTAATTTAATTTAATTTTTTATTTTTTAATATTATAATTATAATATATTCTTAAAATTTTTATTTTAATTATCAAAATAATAATTTTAAATTATTTTATTATTATATAAAAAATATAATTTTTTATGAAATAAATTTCTTGTAGGATAGGAAGACTAAGAGGGCCTATAAACTCTATTTGTTGATACCCAATACTCTCCCTCTATAAGTCTTTTCTTATAATGCATATTTTCTTTCGTTTTGCTTAATTGATAAAATTTCTTTGTAAATCAATTCTTATTCTTTGTCACCTGATCACGTTGAAAAGACTCTGTTACACAAAAGCATGCAGCAATATTTAAATGCCTTTTCTCATGTCTGAGACAATAAAGAAACGAGTAGTGGTGCACCAATATAAGGAAGACGAGACATCGAAGGACCAAAAAGAAACATTTATCAAAAACTAAAATGGAACCGTGCCTTTGATATTTCTTCACAAAATGAAGATAATTCCGTTGGACAATAATGATTTTATTCATCTTGGTGCTATGGTAAACAACAGTTAAAATACGGTCCCTAATCGAAATATTTCCAGGGACACTTCCTATCAATGTATGTTCTTACATGAAACACATTTCGATTAATTGAATTAATAAAGACCAAAAAGTACAAGAAATAGAAGTAAATACATAAGCAACAAAGCTACATTGAGTTAAAGCAA